>JAJIBD010024236.1:0-163848 GCA_021461705.1 Cryptotis parvus | reverse complement strand
GGAGCACTCAGGTACTGAGCTATTGGGCCCGTGGAGTACTCACAATGTTCTTGAAGAACTGGATGACGGGGTTCTCATCCTGGGCGCGGCCATGCTGGGATTTCTGGGGCAGGAGCCATAGTGGGTGGTTCTGGCCGTGATGTGTGTCCTGAAAGAGTAGGGGACACTCAGGGCCAGTGTCTCTGGCTGGCCTCGGCACCGCTCAGGGTCTGGGTCTGTCTCGGGATCACTGACCTATGGGACTCAGTGGGTCTGGGACAGGCCAGTGGCTGTGAGGGTGAGGACGGGATGTCCCCACGGTGCACGCGTGAGGTGGGCCGGGGGCACCTCCTCGCCCGCCTTTTGAGACAAGTACCAGAGTGACCAGGCACTTGGGACCCGGGGCTGACCCTCAGGGTCTCCAAAGGCAAGGGGAGGTGTTCTGGTGGTGAGTGGACGAGGTCATTGCCTGTCCACCCCCCACCCCCTGCCCTGCCTCTGGGCTGCTGTTCCCCGTCTCTGAACCTGCCGCCCAGCCAACTCTTCTCACTTCAGCCAACTCAGTCTGTAGTCAAATCCAGGACCAAGAATTCAAACCTGGCTCAGCCCAACCAAAGGAGTTAAATGGTGGTTCCCACCCGGTCATCCCCCTTTGACTGGCCCATGAAGCCTGCATGACCGTGGCCATAGTGGGTGCTTTGTTCTGTTGGCCACACGGCACCACAAGATCCCAGAACCACGGTCCAATCTCGGGAGACGGAACGGTGGGAGGGTCCTGGCTGTGCAGGAAGCCCACTGGGTCCCACCCTCCGACACCCCCTGGTGCCCCGAGGCCCGCCGAGCAGCCCTGAGTGCAGAGCCAGGAGTCCGCCCCTGAACACTGCCGGCTGTGGCGCAAGCAACCAAAGAAAGAACAGGCAGGGTGACAGAAGGGGTGCGGCGGCCGTCCCGACCAGGCCGGGCACAGGCTTTGTGGGTGCAGACTCTGGACCAAACAACTATCAATAGACTGTTGGTCAACCATAGTTCTCAGTGTGAGCAATGTTTAAAAGCCAAAACATTAAAAATGCTGCCGTAAGTAAAGGAATCAAAGCTCATAAAACCCGCTTGAGCTCCAGGCCCAGAGCTGGAGACGGGTCACAGGGAGATCGAGAGCCAGTGGCCCCATGCGGACGCCGAGGGGCCGAGCCGTGAGGCAGCTTCCACGGAGGAGAGCTGAGAAGCACCAGCTCCCACCAGCACCGGCAAGAGCAGACGCTGGCGGCATAGCGCCAGGTGTGAGGGGCCGCAGGCACCCAGGAGCGCACCTCAGTCAAGGCTGCACACACCCGCTCAGCTCGGGCAGGGAGGGCCAAGCCACGTTGCTAGCCTGAGCATCCAAGCTGGTCACCCCAAGCAAACCAGATTCATTGACAGGACAGGATGCAGAGTCTGTGAGCCAGTGGAAGAGAAGGCTCAGAGGGAGAGTGGGAGAGTTGAGCGCGAGAGGAAACACCTGCAATGTAGGCACCAAGAGCCGCAGCATGTGAGAGATTCTCTGAGACACGGCTGGGGCGAGGCGCTGGTGTCCGCCGTGATACGCAGCAGAACGCGCCTGGGGCCCAGCGGCCTCCGACCAGAGGCCACAGCAGCCACGCAGTGAGCAGCAGGCGGGCCAGCAGCACCGACCCCAGCCGCCCCTCTGGAGGACGAGGTCCCTAGTGTGCTGGGCCTCTTCTGAAGGCAGAGACAGAAACCACGGTGGAATGTCGGAATGTTCCACCCGGAGGCTGCCATGGGCTTTCCAGGACCTTCCTCATGGAGGCTGTGGACGGAGCCTGGAGCCCGTCACGGCCCGCTGGTGGCCCCTGGGGCTCTAGCGAAGCCCTTCAGGGCAAGTCCCCGGTACAGCTGCTGCTCTGGGGGATGCTGCAGGGGCCGCCCAGCCCCGGGGCTCTGGCTGCCTCCGCTGTCAAGGCCACACTGGGCTGCCCGGAGGCAGGCGGAGGGAGGCTGCAGAGACCCCACAGCCAGCCCGGGCCACGGAGGCTCTCTCCGGCCTCAGCCCTCACTCGCTTCTGCAGGCGTCTGCTTCCGGCTGGGGCCCTCACGTGCGGGTTCCTGGAGAGAAGAGATGCCTGCCCCACGCCACTCCCTGCCCGCAGCTACACGCGCCCTCTGACCTCCGCACCAGCTACACACACCCCTTGACCTTTACACCAGCTACTACACGCACCCCTTGACCTTTACACAGCTACTACACGCACCCTTGACCTTTACACCAGCTACTACACGCACTCCTTGACCTCCACACCAGCTACACGCAGACTTTTAGTCTCTGGATCAGCTACTCAGACATTTGACCTTCAGGTCAGCAGTGCACAGACCTTTGACCTACATGCAGAACTTTGACCTTTGTACTAGCTACCCCTGGACCTTTGACCTCCAGACTAGTTTCACTGGGACTCTCAGAGAGAAGCAAAAAAAGGTGTCCAGTGCACTGGACAGCTGGACACTGAGCCGTGGGCACCCGCAGCCGTGGTATGGGTGACTGCTCTAGCCCGCCACTGAGCCACGGGCACCCGCAGCGGGTGTGGATGATATCTCAGCCTGCCACTGAGCTAACGGACACCCGCAGCGGTGTGGATGATATCTCAGCCCCGCCACTGAGCCACGGCACCCGCAGCGGTGTGGATGATATCTCAGCCAGCCACTGAGCCACGGGCACCCGCAGCGGTGTGGGTGACGGTCTAAGAGCTCACGCCTCGGCCCTAGGGTGATGAGGGGGGGGGTGTGTGGACCCAGCAAACGTGGTCTCGGCACACACATCTACCAGGTGGTCACAGGTCTATAGCCGTAGTCCACTGCAGGCCCCAGTCCTTCCCCAGACGCAGGTCCCTCAGAACTGCTGACCCTGCCCAGCCCTGGCCAGCGCCTGTCTGTAAGCAGGGCCACCGCGCTTGAGGGTCAAGAAGAGCCATGCTGGACCATGCGCCCATCCTGCCGCTGCCAGCACTGTCTGTCCCTGAGGCTTTGAGGACACACCGCGCCCTGGGCTGAGCCAAGGGCATCTGCCGAGCTGCACCAGCCTGTCTCTGCCGCTTTTGGCCAAGGTCTGACTCCTCCACGCCCCTGCCGCAGTCTGACTGGGTAGGGTACAAGATGAGGCCGCCAGGCCGGGACAGGCAGGAGGGACAGACAGGATTGGGCAAGCTTGTGTCCAACCCTCTGGGGAGCGAGGGGAGAGTGGGGAGGGTATCTGCCTTGCACACAGCCAACTCGGAGTCTATCCCTGCATCCCATACAGTCCCCGCCCCTGCCAGGAGTGAGCCCTGAGGGGGAGCGCCAGGAGTAACCCCCTGAGCATCGCTGGGGTAACCCTTAATTTGTTTTCCTGTTTGTTTTGGGTCAAGCCTGGCAATGCTCAGGGCTGACTCCTGACTCTGTGGACCACTCTGGGTGGGCTCAGGGTTGCCAGGGATCAAATCCAGGCTGCTGTGAGAGGAAAACACACTCCCTGCCCGGGCCCCAGCCCCAAAAGCGTGACTTTAGCTTCATGGGGAGCCGTGCTGTGCGTGGCTGGAGCCTGGGAGCCCGCAAGGACACAGTGCTGCAGCCGTGGATCCCCAGCCCGCTGTAACTCAGATTGTTGGGAGCTCTGGGCACGCATTCGGACACAAATGTGGACACGGCGGCTCTAAGTCTCCTGGAAGAGCTGGGCACGAACCCCTCTGATGCTCGGCCCTGGACGCTGATGCTGACGAGGGCTCGCAGAGCAGGTTCTGTTCTCAGCCACGCAGGAGCTCACAGATACGGTTGTGCCAGGACGCCAAGACGCCGCCACAAGTGCAGCCAACAAGCCCCCAAGGGCTGCCTCGGGGCTGAGCCTCGTAGTTTTGGTCCCTCAGTGCAGAACCAGGTTTGGCTGCTCTCAGGAGAGCCTAGACTGGGGGCACAAGGTTCCTGTCCCGAGGCCCGAAAGCACTGTGAGCTGCTCAGGTCCCCGTCCCCCGCTCTAGGACACCGCGCTGGCTGCTTGGGGCCGCCGTGAGCTGCTGGTTCCTGCCTGAGCGGCTTGAGGGAAGGTGTCTGTGCAGGATCTGAGCTTTTCCCGCTTCCAGAGTGTCTGAGAAACTCTCACGCAGGGTTGGCTGTGGGCCGGGCCCTCTGGAGCCAGGAATGGTCAGACTGTGATGATGCGTGGTCCACGCTCAGGCTCTGAGGGCTGGGGAGCCAGTGCCTGCCCGAGCAGCTCGGAGACGGCTGTGCTGTCTGGGCTCTCTGGTGGCCTCGCCACGCAGGCGGCGGCTGTCTCCAGGCAACGATCCCCACTTCTGTCAGGAGCCTGGTCTGTGCTGGCCGTGGCAGTGGGCAGCTCCTGACCTGGGGTGACCTGGGGCTCAGCCCGACTCTGGGAGGCTGTTGGGGCACTGAGGGATGGTCACTGCACAGAAGCGCCTGTGGACGCCGGGGCTGGAGACAGCTCCCTGTGTCTTGACCTCTAGGGGCCCCGCCCAGAGCGGTGATGGGGGTGTCCCAGGCAGGAGCGCAAGGTGCAGTGATGTCATGACCGAGGTGCGCTCTCTGAGCCCATGGCGGGTCCCCGACACGGTCGAGGGAGGCAACGACTCTCTGAGAGGCGCTGGCTGCACTGCCCTGACTCAGGCCTTTGTGTCTGTCCAGGCCTTGCCCTGGTGACAGGGAGAAGCGTGGCCTCCTCCTTGGTGACACTCAGGAGCGTGGTCTTGCACTTGGTGATGGAGAAGCGTGGCCTCACTGTTGGTGACACAGAGGAGCGTGGCCTGGCTCCTTGGTGACACTTAAAAGTGTGACTTTGCCCTTGGTGACAGGGAGGAGTGTGGCCCCGCCAAGCAGGCACGGAGGAGCCGTGGTCTTGCACTTTGGTGATGGAGAAGCGTGGCCTTCTGCTGGTGACACAGAGGAGCGTGGCCTGGCCCTTGGTGACAGGGGCCCAGCTACCTGTGTGGACTCAGTGCTCGGCGCCTTGTCAGCGCATGGAGCCACGGGCAGCAGCTGGGGCACATCTGGCCCCATCCACAGGCTCGAGTTCAGCCAGAGCTTCCTGAAGGTGCTGGGGAGGGTCCAGGTCGGGCAGGCCGTGGGCGCAGTCGGGCCTCACTGTCCTTTGTCCAGCCTCTGGGCCTCCAGGAGGAGCAGGAGCCTTGCTGCAGGTCTGAGTCTAGGGGTGGGCACAGGTGAGACGCTGCCAGTGAGCACGGTCGCCCTCGCTGCCCCCGCCCGGCAGGGTAGGGCGGGGAGAACCCCATGGCTCCGGTCCACAACATTCTCGGAGAGCAGTGGCCAGGCACACGAGCTTGCAAGGAGGCTGTGTGGGGACTCGCCCTCTGCCAGTGGGTCCCTCGGTTCCTCTGGTCTGTCTGTCCACTCATGGACGGGCAGGGCCCCACAGCAGAAAAGCACAGAGACTGCCCTTGAGATGAAACTTGGGTTCAGGTGAGCAGGTTGTGCCCCACACCTGGACTGTGCTTCGACTAGATGGTGGGGACGGTGCAGAGCCGCCCAGGAGTCCCTGCTGGACAGGGACACAGGTCCCACTGTGGCCTTTGAGAACAGCTGCTGTCTCAGCTCGGGTGTCCTGGACTGCCTCTGTGGTGTGGACACCCAGGTCAGTGACTGGTTAGGCCAGTGACGGGCAGTGCTGGGCACAGGTGGGGCCCGGGCAGTCCACAGGGAGTGCAGGGCAACGCCACAGCGGAGCCCCAGGCTGGCCCTCCTCCTCGCTGCACAACCCTCCCCACTTCCCCACTTCCTCGTTCGACTCACCCTCTGTCACCCTCACCCTCTGCTGTTCCCCACCTACAGCCGGGAACCAGCACCGACCCCGAGCACTCACATCAGGGTCTGTCCTGCCCCAGTACAGAGAACAGATGGCAGAGAGACAGAGATGGAGAGAGGCAGGTAGAGAGAGAGGAGGGAGACAGAGATAAAGAGACAGGTAGAGAGAGACGATGGAGAGAGACAGGTAGAGAGAGATGGAGGGAGACAGAGATAAAGAGACAGATGGAGACAGATGGAGAGAGACAGAGATGAAGGGGGACAGAGATAAAAAAGAGACAGATGGAGAGAGACAGATGGAGAGAGATGGAGAGACAGAGATGGAGAGAGATGGAGACTGGACGGAGAGAGCCAGAGATAAAGAGAGGCAGAGATGGAGAGAGACAGGTGGAGAGAGAGATGAAGGGAGAGAGAGACAGAGAGACAGATGGAGAGATGGAGAGATAGAGATGGAGACGGAGATGGAGAGAGACATAGAGATGGAGAGACAGAGATGGAGAGAGACATAGAGATAGAGATGGAGATGGAGAGAGATGGAGGCCGCACGGAGAGAGCCAGAGATGAAGAGAGGCAGAGATAGAGAGATACAGAGACAGGCCATGGTTCACAGAGAGCCCACCTGGGACCGGCGGGCAGAAGCTCATCCTGGCCCGGTGGCTCAGAGAGATCTGGGTGGAGCACCCCAAACCCTCCTGCTGCTGGGCAGTATCCCTGGGGTGTCCAGTGTCCAGGGGGACATGGGCAGTTCTGGAGTTAGCTTAGCCTTTGGGCCTTGGACCCGGAATTGCCCTTGGGACCTGGGCGGCGCGGGCCCCTGTGGCCATCCCAGCGGAGGCTGGTTCTGTCTGGGCCCACAGACTCACAGGCCTGGGTTGGGGCTCTGCCCGCAGCGGGTCTCCTGAGGCATCCTGCAGGCTCAACGCTGGGGGAGGCTCTGCCACACTGGCGCCGCCCAGCCCGCCTGGAGCACACCAGCAGGTCCCCGAGTGCCCGGAGCCCCTGCCCAGACCTGCTGATCCTGCCCACGGAGACTCCCGCAGGCTGCGGGAACCCTAGCCTGGGCCACCAGGGGCGGCACACAGATGAGTCTGTGACCGCAAACCCACAGGCCCTCCCGCTAGCCCTGCACACGGTGGCCACTGCCCAACCTCTCACCTTCTCTCCTTCGCACCTGCCATCAGCATCTCGAGACATTGGTCCCGGCTCGGTCGAGGCCACTGGCCCACAAGTGTCCGTGGACGCCCTTGGCCATGCCGCCCGCCCCAGGCCTGGGCCCACGGGTGCCGCTTACCTTGTACATGGCACACAGGCCGGCGGGCGGCACGCTGAGCCGGGCAGGGAGCTCGGGCGCGACTGTGGCTAGGGCACCTGCCGGGGACAGAGTGGGGCTTGAGTCCTGCAGCGCACAGGTCCCCCGAGAGGGGGCTGGGCAGAGCCCCAGGTTTGGCAGGAGAAGAGCAGTGAGAGGTGGGCGGGCCCTGAGCAGGGCCGGGCGGCCTGCAGGCGGGCGTTAGGTCCGGGTCAGCGCGAGAGACAGGAGCCCCGAAAGCGCGACAGCACCCCTGTGCCTGGGGCCGCATCCACAACACCCCGGGCCCTGCAGATCTCAGCCACCCCGTGGCATCAGCTGTAGCCGCTGCCACCCCTGCAGGATGGTCAGGAGGAGAGGACGGGAGGGAGAGAGGAAGAGACAGAGAGAGCGGCAGAGAGGGAGAGACCAGAGAGGGAGACAGGGAGACAGGGAGACAGGGAGAGGAGAGAGCGAGAGAGGGAGAGAAGGAGAGAGGGGAGAGAGAGGGAGAGGAGGGAGGAGAGAGGAAGAGACAGAGAGAGGGAGAGGGAGAGAGCAGAGAGGGAGACAGGGAGAGGAGGGAGGGGAGAGAGGGGAGAGGACCAGAGAGGGAGACAGGGGGAGACGAGAGAGAGAGAGAGAGGGAGGAGGACCAGAGAGAGAGACAGGGAGACAGGGGGACAGGGAGAGGGAGAGAGGGAGCGAGGGAGAGACCAGAGAGGGAGACAGGGAGACAGGGAGAGGGAGAGAGGGAGCGGGGGAGAGACAGAGAGAGCGGAGGGGGAGGAGACCAGAGGGGAGACAGGGAGGGAGAGGGGGAGAGGGAGAGAGGAGAGGGAGAGACCAGAGAGGGAGCGAGGGAGAGAGGGAGTGTGTGTGCCGGGGGCGGTGAGGCCTGGGGTGGCGCCTGTGGCCGTGGGGGACGAGTGAGGGCTTGGGGACAGGGAGGAGGCAGCAGCATGGGGTGAAAGCCCAGAGCTGGGGGGGCGCTACACAGCACCTGCCCCCCCACCCTGCCTACCGGGCCCTCCGGCGCCTCAGTGGGGACCCCTACAGGACGTGTCCAGCCCCGACAAAGCTGCTCAGGGCGGGGCGGACGCTCACCCTTCCTGGCCGCTCTGGGGCCATGAGGGCACCCAGCGCCTGGGGGGTGCTGACAGGGACCCTCGGCTGGTGCGGATGGGGAGCGGAGCCGACTCTGTCCCGTGCGCTCACCCTGCGTGTTTCGGAGGCGCCACCAGGGTCACTTCTAATCAGAGGTGTCTCCCCACCGCTCCGCATTTTGGGGCTGGGAACCGGACCCCACCCCTACCCTGCTCTCTTCTGTACCCCGGGAGCAGGCGCCAGGGTGAAGCCTCCACAGCCCCAGAGACGGCTGCTGAGCCTCAGAACCAAGGAGGGGTTAGTGGGTGTGTGGGGGGTCTCCACACTCCGGGTAGTGTCACGGAGCCAGGGGCACGCCACTTTCCCGGCCAGGGATCTGCCCCTTCAACAGCCCCAAGTGCTGGTCTCTGCGCTCAGGGAGGGGGCGCCGAGCAGAACTGGGCCCAGCACGGCAGGCGCTGGAACCCCAGGGCACGGCTGGAGTGTCCGCTTGATTGAGCGAGCAGCATGGCCCTGGACGCCCAACACAGGCCACTGTGCCACCGTGCACACAGACACCATCCACGCGTGTCACGCCTCATGTGCCCTGGTCTGCATGCCACTGCCCACACAGCACCACCCACGTGTGCTGTCCACGTGAGCCTCCGCCCACGCTGCCGCTGTCCAGTTAAGCCTCCAACCACGTGTAACACTGCCCATGTGTGGGTCACTGTCCATGTGAGCCATCATCCATTAGTGCCACTGTCCAGCATTACACCATGCATGTGTGCCATTGGCTACTGTGACTGGCCAGCACTGCCCACTGCTGCCACCAGAGCCCTGGGAGGCGTCCCCTAAGGGGCCGTGTGCCAGCGGCAGTGCTTCTCCATGAATCTCAGCTCGTGGAAGTGCTGTGGAGAGTCAGGAAGTGGCCCAGGGCAAGGTCGGTCCCAGACCCCACTGTCCCGGGCTGACTCAGGGAAAGCTCTGGAGGGTTCTGGAGGGAGCCATGAGGGTGTCCGTGCCCGCAGGAGGGCCTCGGCAGGCTCAGCCATGCCTAGGGGAGCAGGAGCTGCCCCAGAGCTGCTCCTGGCCGCAGAGCCCCTTGGTGGAGGCGCTCCTTAGCGTTGCGACAGAAAGAGGAAGGGACGGCGCCCAGAGCCGGGCCTGAAGCTGTGGATCTCAGGGATGGCTACGGAGGGCAGGGGCCATGCCAGAGGCCCCACGGGACCTCCCTGCCCCCCCCCGCATTCCAGGGCTAGGAGGAGCCTTGCAGCCTCCTGAAAGCGCCTTTCACTCAGCTCCTCAAGGAATCTGCTGCCCCCAGGAATTTGTGGGCTCTGCTGAGTGGGGGGTGCCCTGCATTCCCAGGGCCGGGGGCCGCCTTCTGCCCCCTCCCCAGGCTAAGGGGAGGGGCTGCGGGCGGAGTAACAGCCTCGGGGGGGCGGCCACGTGGGTCTGCCAGGAGACCGCTGTGGACAAAGAGCAAGAGACCCCACCCTGTATAGGCCAAGCGAGACCCCAGACAGATGCCACAGACCCTACACAACGATGCTCAGACAGATGCCAAAGACCCCAGACAGATGCCACAGACCCCACACATCGATGCTCAGACAGATGCCAAAGACCCCAGACAGATGCCACAGACCCCACACAACGATGCCCAGACAGATGCCACAGACCCCAAAGAGAGACCCCAGACAGATCCCAGACAATCTCAAAGACAGGGACCCACACAGGGACCCCAAAGCCCAGACCAAGACCCCACACAGGTGCCCTTAGATACCCCAGGCAGAGCTTCAGGGGCCCAGCCCTGGCGAATGACAGACCCCACACAGAGCAGACAGCACAGGAGCACACCGAGACCCCGCAGGGCCCGAGGCTGGGGTCCCCCACCCAGCATGGCACAGCCCCGAGCAGGACGGGCCTTTCCTCAGCAGCCCCCACAGCGAACACAATGACACTCTTGGGAAATCCTAAAAGCAGGATTTTAAAACTTTATTTTCAAACCCCACAGAATTGTTCATTCCCGACACTAACAACTCAGCCGTGTTTCCTCTTGCTGAGCAGACGCCTGACTCCGAGCATCGCTCTGGGGAGAGACTGAAGCGACCGCCGCAACCTCAGCTGGGACTCCAGAAAGGTGGGGAGGGGGTCACCCAGGCGTAAGATGCACCCGTGACCACTGGCAGGGGCCCAGAGATGCACCCCCAGCCGCGGTGAGGTGGGTTTACAGTCATTTCTCTGCAAGCACTTAAGTGCCTGGGGTCTGGCTGGGAGGGAGCCGCCGCGGCAGGGGCTGCAGGCTGCGGACTGGAAGGCGCCCAGAGCACAAGCCAGGCTGGCACGGGAAGGCGCGCCTGGGAGAGGCACGGGCCAGCACTGTGCTGCCCACACGGATACCACAGCAGACAAGGAGGGGACATGGGCACCCATGTGGATTGGGGCCATGTTGGTGAGAGCCGTGGCGAGTGGGTGCGGCCCCCACTCGCCTCGGCGCGATACCTGGAGCCCGAGAAGGGGTCTACAGCCCTGAGCCGGCAGGAACCCCTCTCTCTCCCCGAGGCCCTGAGGTTTGGCCCGCCCAGGCCGGGCTCCCGGACTCCCCGTCTCCAGGGAAGCAGCGCCTTCCCTCAGGACGTCCAGGGGGCCTGCTGACCGCTGCCCCTTGCACCTGCTCTCACAGCCCAGTGTCCACTCTGCTCAGAAGCAGCCTCAGTGGCCTCGCGGAGGGGCACGGGGAGCCCAGTCTGAAGCCCAGAGGCCGAACAGCAGGTCCAGGCCCCACGGCACAGCACACGCAGCCTGGGGGCGCAGCCGCAGACACAGCCCCCCACTCCCAGCCCTCACCCCTACAGACCCACAATCCAGAACCTGCGGTCTCTGTGGGAAGGGGAGCGGTGACCGCCGGGCGGGAGGGTCTGCAGCCGCTCGGCCTCGCCCACGCCCTCCAGCCGGGCCCTAGTCCTCGGAGCTCACCTTGCCGGAGCCGCGCTTGGGCACCGTCCGGCTGCCACTGAGGAGGCGGCCCAGAGAGTCCAGGAGGCCCGTGTCGCGGCGGGCGGGCAGGAAGCCGTGACGGACGTGGTCCATGGTGCTGGCCGAGGCCAGGTACTTGGAGCCGTGGCGCTGCGACGGTCTCTTCTGGGCCATGGCGCTGCTGTCCTCGGAATGGTCTGCAGCTCGTCCGACTCTGAGGGCCGCTCTTTGAAGGTGTTGTCCTCGCGGCCGGGAGCATCTCGAGAAGAGGCGGGTCAAGTGGGGGCGGCCCCCGGGCTCAGCTGGGCTGGCGCTTGGCCAGGCATTCTTGGGGCCCCGTGTGCTCCTCGAGTCAGCCGCGGCGCCTGGGACGGGCCCCCATTGTTCTGGTCCCCATCTGCCTCCCCTGCGAACAACAGCGGATGTGAATGGGCCGTGCAAAGCGCAGGCCGGACAAAGACGCTTTTCGGGCTCGCCGCGCCCTTGGGACGAGCCGGGGCTCAGCTGGGGGAAGCTCCCACCCCGGCCAGCCAGGCTACACAGCAGTGCCTGCCCACCCCACACAGGGCCTGTGCTGACACCCCAGGGCTCCTGGGGGCTGGGAAGGTGCGGGCAGCTTGAGACCCCGAGGTGACCCCTTGCCCCAAAGAGTCTCTTGTCTAGAGGCGATGCTTAGGCTCGGCTCTTGGTAAAAACAGACTCTCCCACTGCCCGCAGGAGCACGGATGCTGCAGCCCCAGGGGCCTCTCACAGAGGATGCTGTGACCGCGTGGGGTGGGCACCCACTGCATGCAGCTCGTAGCCAGCAAGCGCTGGCCCAGGCTCGCCGTCCTGCAGGTGGGCCCGCTTCACCCTCCTGGCCGCCCACTTGTTCATGCCCTGAGCCCACCCACTGGCCAGCGTGCGTCTCTGTCATGGCCCAGGCACCCACCCCGCCACCACTCACGGAGCCCTGACAAGTGTCACACTCCTGCCACACGGGTGATGGGCAGAGCACGGTCCCCGGCTCCCGGCACAGACGGAAGGTGTCCATGCTGGCACCCTCCGCCTGCCCAGAAGCACGTCTGTGTGCAGGAGCCAGGATGGCTGCGCCAGGTGAGTCCTCCATGGAGCAGTGTGGACACCCTCCACGGAGGCTCTGCAGACACTGGAAGTGGTCACGTGACCAGGAGCAGTTGGCCGGATGCTGCAGTGGGCCAGGGCTCAAGGTAGGCACCCCCCGCAGCCTGCCCGCTCTGACAGAGGGCACCCTGTGCTCCATGCATCTCTGCCCGACTCATACGTCAGGAGAACCGCAAGCAGAGAGGGCCAGGGACCCCGGAACCATCTGGGCGGGTGTGTCTGGGCCACGTGAGAGGCGGGCTGAGGGGTGCTGCTAGGAAGGACCCCAAGGTGTGGGGAGCCCTGAGCTCTGTGGTCAACGAAGCAGGAGGTCCCAGGATGGTGGCCGGGCGGGCGGGGCCAGGCAGAGGTGACTGGACCGTTGCCTCCCCCACTGACCATTTCCAAGGAGCCGAAGCCCCTCAGGGCTTGGCAGGGCCAGAGTTCAGGACCCACAGCAGATGGGGCTGCCGCCCAAGGTGAAAGTTTAGGGTCCCTCTCCGGAGGAGAGGCCCTGGACCAGGGGTCTGTGCTCTGTGAGGGGCTTCCAGGGTGGAGAAACAAAACCACCCTCCGGTACAGAGCCCTGGGCCAGCCTCAGACGATGGCCATGGACAGGGCTGGCCAAGCAGAAGGAAGTGCGGTCAGCCCAGGGCCCCTCAGGCTTAGGCCACGGAAGCAACACGAGGACACGGCACACAGCTGCCGAGGCCTCCACGCGTGGTGCGGTAGAGGTGTGCCCAGGGCTCTGGGGGTCACGGCCAGGCCAGGCCTGGGGGTCGGCGTCCCTGCTCGCCTGCCCTGTGGCAGGAGCAGGAGGGAAGGCGAGGAGTGGCGCCGGCCGGGCCCACAGCAGCGGGAGCCAGCACCGGCTCCCGTGGACCCCACCGCGGGCCACAGTCGGCCTTTGTGTGGCTGAATGGGGCCTTGTGAGGCTGCAGGAGGCTGGGTCAGGGTGTGGGAGCGGGGCTGTGGCTGCACAGGCACGGCCGGGAAGGTGTGTGTGGCCTGGCCTGTCCCCTCCAGCCCTGGGGCAGAGGCGTGGCCCCAGCTCTGCACAGCAACCTCCACTCGGCTAGCAGCAAGTGGGACTGTCTCGCACTGTCAGGACTGTCTCGCAGCGGGGCGAGAGAGGAGGGCGTGCTCCCCCAGGCTGCCGTGTGCAGTCCACTTGTCCACTTGCTGCCCTGTGATTCTCACACCGAGAGCTTACAGGGGGTGCTTAGGAGCTCCAGGCTCCAGAGTCCAGCGTTCCCTGCTCAGGGCCCCAGGGTGCTGGGGATCAGCCCCTGGGCGAGGTGGCGTCAGGCACACGCCCTTTCCTGCCTTCTCAGCCCCCACCCGGCCTTGCTGGTTTCAGCCAAGAAATCCCGGGAGGCTGGCGGCTACCAGGCCGTCCAGCTCATCTCTGCCCCATGTCCTCTTGGCCCAGCTGGCCCCTGGTTGTGTGTGGTCTGTGGGCAGCTGACGGAGGTGGCCCACGCCCTCCTATGCCTCTTCAGTGAGGCGCCTTCTCTCCGGGCTCATTCCCAAGCGCCAGGCACCAGCCGGGAAACTTCGGAATCCCAACATGCAGCAGGTAGACTCAGGGGCCTGGTTCTGGGACGGGCTCTGGGGCTACGTCCCCTGGGGTCCTGGTGGTGTCCCAGGACGCAGAGGGGCGGGACCAGGGCAGTTGGCACAGAGACTCCAACCTGCACCCACAGTCCCACCTCAGAGCCCAGTGGCTCCCTGGCAACCCCCAGGGGCCTGCATCCTCCAGTTGGCCCTGGGCCAGAGATGGGCACCTGGGCACAGGCAAGGCAGCGTCCAGGGAGCACCCCAGGGGCACCCGACACCGCAGGGCTGCCACCCAGCCAGGGCTCATGACCCTTCAGGGATTCGGCTCCGGGCGTGCGGGGGACAGCCTGGGGTGGTGGAAGCGGTCGTGGCAGAGAGGCATCTGCGGCCCCTCACTCATGGGGGCCAGGATTTGGCTAGGGAAGCAGGGGAGCCCCAAACTCTCCTCCAGCCGCAGGCCTGCAGCAGCACCCGGCGACTGCGCCCGACGCTCCTGGATGCAGCGACCGGTGCCTAGGGGCCAGTGGTCTCCCGGACAGCTGTGGGCGCAGGGAGGACGCAGCCCCTGGCCTCCATCCTCGTGGATCACGCCAGCTCCGGGGCCTGTCTGGGTCACACCACCCTGAAGCTTACGCCGGAGGCACCATCGAGCCTGAGACTCTCCGTCCCTTCACACTCGGCCCCGTTCCCTCTGTCGGGGGCCGCCTCTGGGTGCTTGTGCCCGGACGCGACACTGTTCCCCTGGCCGGGCCTCCGCCAGCCCCCAGGCCACAGGGCCCCTGCCCTCCCTTGCAAGGCTGGGCTAGCCACCACCAACAACACCAGGAAAATGAGGACCCAGAATTGGGGGGTCCCAGGCTCTAACAGGAAGGTTTAGCCCCACTGGGCGCTGCTGAAAAAGAGGGATCTGGGTGCGGGACAGGGTGCCAGCCTGGGTGCCCACCTTGATGGCCCTGTCTCCACCAGATAGTGCAGCCAGCCCGAACTCACGCTGGGCACCAGCCCTTCAGCAGTGCCAGACTCATCGGCGGGCTGAACTCGCACAAGTGGGCCGAGCTCTCCTGATGGCTGGACCGGGCTCCTTGGCGGGCTGAACACGCACACAGTGGGCCAAGCACTCCCTGATGGCTGGACCCGGGCTCCTCGGGGACTGAACTCGCACTTACAGTGGGCTGAGCACTCCTGGTGGCTGGACCCGGGTTCCTCAGTGGGCTGAACTAACACACAGTGGGCCGAGCACTCCCTGATGGCTGGACCCGGGTTCCTCGGCGGGCTGAACTCGCACACAGTGGGCCGAGCACTCCCTGATGGCTGGACCCGGCCTCGGCGGGCTGAACTTGCACACAGTGGGCCGAGCTCTCCTGATGGCTGGACCTGGGCTCCTCGGCGGGCTGAACTCACACACAGTGGGCCGAGCACTCCTGATGGCTGGACCCGGGCTCCTCGGTAGGCTGAATTCGCACATAGTGGGCCGAGCACTCCCTGATGGCTGGACCCGGGCTCCCTCGGCGGGCTGAGCTCGCACACAGTGGGCCGAGCACTCCCTGATGGCTGGACCCGGGTCTCCTCGGCGGGCTGAACTTGCACACAGTGGGCGAGCACTCCCTGATGGCTGGACCCGGGCTCCTCGGCGGGCTGAGCTTCGCACACAGTGGGCGGAGCACTCCCTGATGGCTGGACCCGGGCTCCTCGGCGGGCTGAGCTTCCGCACACAGTGGGCCGAGCACTCCTGATGGCTGGACCCGGGCTCCTCGGTAGGCTGAATTCGCACATAGTGGGGCGAGCACTCCTGATGGCTGGATCCGGGTTCCTCGGCGGGCTGAACTCACACACAGTGGGCGAGCTCTCCTGATGGCTGGACCTGGGCTCCTCGGCGGGCTGAACTCACATACAGCGGGCCGAGCACTCCCTGATGGCTGGACCTGGGTTCCTCGGCGGGCTGAACTCGCACACAGTGGGCCGAGCACTCCCTGATGGCTGGACCCGGGCTCCTCGGCGGGCTGAGCTTCGCACACAGTGGGCGAGCACTCCCTGATGGCTGGACCCGGGCTCCTCGGCGGGCTGAGCTTCGCACACAGTGGGCCGAGCACTCCCTGATGGCTGGACCCGGGCTCCTCGGGCTGAGCTCGCACACAGTGGGCCGAGCACTCCTGATGGCTGGACCCGGGCTCCTCGGCGGGCTGAGCTCGCACACAGTGGGCCGAGCACTCCCTGATGGCTGGACCCGGGTTCCTTGGCGGGCTGAACTTCGCACACAGTGGGCCGAAGCACTCCTGATGGCTGGACCCGGGCTCCTCGGCGGGCTGAACTTGCACACGTGGGCTCTCCTGATGGCTGGACCTGGGCTCCTCGGCGGGCTGAACTCACACACAGTGGGCCGAGCACTCCTGATGGCTGGACCCGGGCTCCTTGGCGGGCTGAGCTTCGCACACAGTGGGCCGAGCACTCCCTGATGGCTGGACCGGGCTCCTCGGCGGGCTGAGCTCGCACACAGTGGGCCGAGCACTCCCTGATAGCTGGACCCGGCTCCTCGGCGGGCTGAGCTCGCACACAGTGGGCGGAGCATTCCTGATGGCTGGACCCGGGGCTCCTCGGCGGGCTGAGCTCGCACACAGTGGGCGAGCACTCCTGATGGCTGGACCCGGGCTCCTCGGCGGGCTGAGCTCGCACACAGTGGGCGAGCACTCCCTGATGGCTGGACCCCACCAGTAGCGGCTTGTGACCACAGCCTGGGCCAAGTTCCCCTGTGCTGCCCCCAGACAAGGAATGTGCAGTGCCGGCTGGCGGCATGAGTGAGCAGGGCTCAGCGCCCCAGGCTGCAGTTTGGCACATGGATGAGCAGAGTTGCCGTTTGGCATATGGACGAGCAGGGCTCAGCCCCCCACCCCCACCCCTGGGCTTCAGTTTCCTCAGAACATGTCCACCAACGCCGCCCACCAGCTCACCAATGACCCCTTTGTCCACCAGAACATATGGGTTTTCTGTGCTTGAAATAGTCGGCTGGAACCTCCCACAGCTGGGCAGGTCACGGGAGAGCAGCAGGCAGAATGGGGAGGGCGGCATGGGGCCACACGGGGCCCGAGGCAGAGAGCAGGGACCCGCCCCAGTGCATGGCTGAGACTTGGGAGCCAGGACCCCATGGCAGAGCAGAGCCGACACCAAATCCCGCCCGGGACACCAATGTCTTCCCTGGGCCTGGGCGAGGTCCGCCAGGACCATTCCCTGGGGATCCGGCACCTGCCAGGCCAGGTCTCACGGGGACAGCAGGGAGGAAGGAGCAGAGGCCAGTCCTGGTGCCAAGGCCCCACAGCTCCACTGCCCTGGACAAGAACAGGGACACGGCCTTTGTTGGAGACACTGGATTGAGCAGTAGAGCGGCAGAACACGTGTGCATGTTTGTGTGTATGCATGTGTGAGCGTGCGGTGTCTGTGTTTGTGTGCATCTGTGCCTGTGCTATGTACATGTGTTTGTGTGTATGTGTGGTGCATGTGTGTTTGTGTTATGCCTGTGCAAGTGTACAATGTGTTTGCGTGTATGCATGTGTGGCGTGCATGTGTCTGTGTGTTTGTGTGCATGTGTGCCTGTGCACATGTGTACATGTGTTGTGTGTATGTGTGAGCGTGCATGTGTCTGTGTTTGTGTGCATGTGCGCGTGTGTACATGTGTTGTGTGTATGTGTGGAGCATGCATGTGTCTGTGTGTTTGTGTGCATGTTTGCCTGTGCACGTGTGTACATGTGTTGCGTGTATGCACGTGTGGCGCGCATGTCTGTCTGTGTTTGTGTGCATGTGTGCCTGTGCATGTGTACATGTGCACGTGTGCATGTGTTTACATGTATGTGTGTGTGGCGTGCATGTCTGTGTGTACGCATGTGTACGTGCCGATGCACGCGTATGTGTGCACACGCACACGTGAGTGTGTATGCGCATTGAGCAGCTCCCGGAAGGTCTCTGCTGTGCCTGTGAGGGAAGGAGGTTCACGTCCCCTGCCGTGTCTCTCCTCCATGCCTGCCCCTTGGATGGCCCTCGCTGGCCAGCACACACAAGGCTGCTGCACGGGAGGCCCTTTGCATGGAGGACAGTTACACCCGGGGTCAGCCCTCCTCTGTGATCTGTGCAGGCTCTGAGCACAGTCCAGCAGGGAGGAAGTACCGGGAGAGGTGGGTGGGTTATTGCTCCTCTGGGCCTAGGGGGACCTACTGACAGTGACCACGTACACTGACCCGCGGGACCCCACACCTGTGTCGGCATGTCAGCACCGCCCGGGGACCCGATCTCTGACTTCGGCCCGGCCTTGGCACCTGCCCTCAGAGGCTCGCTCCGCTCTCTAGCTCGGGTGCCGGCGTTCGGCTGTACTGGGGAGCCTCTCCCAGCACCCCAGAACTGAGACTGACTCCGTTTCCTCTCGGCAGCTCCTCGTCCCCCAGAGTGGGTGCAACAGCCCGAGGCACCTCGCAGCCCTTTGCCCGGCCAGGGCACATCCGTTACAGCACTTTCTGTTCCCGCCGCCCAGGAACAATGGCCCGTGGCCAGCCCGGCCACAGAGAGGCGCACACAATGCCTGCTTTCAGAAGCACATTTCAAGCGGCGACACCCACACAGCGGGGCAGCTGGTGCCAGCCAGTGCCAGCGCCGGCCCGCCCGCAGGGCAAGCGCATGGGCGGCTCCTGAGGGGTTAGGAAGTGGGGGGGGGGGTCTGGTTGGGAAACAGGCAGGAAACTCTTGTTTTACAAGGAGATGCCCACAGTGGAAAAATGGCGAGGCGCTCACTTGCGCGTCACGGAGATGGCCTGTGTGTGGGTGCTCGTGACACAGCGGCCATGCTGGCACCTTCTCTGCATGCTGCTGGGCTGGTCACATGTATCTGCTGCTTGGGAGAGAATTTCAAGGCTACTGATCATGGTCACACCATCCTGTCAGCCAGCAACGGACCCAGACTCCACAGGGCGAGCAACGCCATGTTGGGGGCTGGGACAGACGCACGCCTGGCCGGCTGGGCACTTACTCCCCAGCTCTGTGCTCAAGGTCACTCCCTGGTGGGCTCAAGGGACCACAGAGGTGCCGAGAACAAACCCGGATTGGCCGTGTGCAAAGTGACTTTCCTGCCGCTGCGTCAGCATCTGACACCGTGTCTGAGTCTTTAGAGACTCACCGGAGCCACTCAGGGGCCCACTGTCCACCAGACCCATCAGGGGCCCTCAGTGTCCACATCCAGCTGCCCTGAGCCACCCCTGCGAGGGGCACACCAGCATGCTCTCAAGGCACTTCTGTCCTGCTCAGGACCTTGCTGTCCCTGCGAGCTCAGGCCACTCCGGGGCAGGTGTCCCACCTGAAGATGGCTCTGTCCCCGGTTCAGGGCACCAGCCCGGGCCCTAGAGTATGCTCGTGGGACATCAGCATCCTCTAAGTCACAGGGGAGGGAGGCCACAGACCCTGAGGGGCCGTCTCCAGGAAGGACACAGGCAGTGGGCGTCCCCTGAGAGCGGGAGGGGGCTGTCTCCCCCGGCCCACTGCTGTCTTCGCCTGTGCACCCCCTCTTCTGAGTCCTGCCTTGGCATCTCCGAGGGGCAGGAGAAGAGCTGGCCGTACCGCCCTGCAGTGCCGCTGTGCCGGCAGCGCCATGGGCCTGCCCATGTCCGCCCACAGGGAGTCTGGATGTGTCCCCGCATGCCGGGCCAGGGATGCTGTGTGTGCTGCTTGGGGATGCACGTGTTCTGGGCTGCAGGACGGTCACAGATGGACACGTGGCCCTGCCCGTCCCCAGGTGGCCAGCCCCCTGGCCCTCCCTGGCCCTTCAGAGGAGCAGCTGGGCTGGGCCTTCTCTGCTTCTCTGAGGCACCTCCCAGCTCCTGAGTGCTCCCAAACCAGCCACCGGGGCAGAAGGCAGGCAGGGGCGTCCCGAGCCCGTCCGTAGCCTCGTAACAGGCAGGAATGAGAGGACTCAGGCTGGAGGCGTGGTCCCAGGGCCCAGGTGCCACAGGTACGCCCAGGACAAGAGCTGGGGCAGGAGGGGTCAGGCCAGGCGGCTCCATCCTGGTGGGGAACACCTGGGCGTGCGCCCCCGAGCCACGTGGCCTCAGCGTGGCAGCCACGGGGATCCGCAGACAGTGCTCCAGCTTGGCGCACACAGTGGGCGAGGTGACCCCGGCACCCCAGGACCAGGGACACACAGGCTGCCCACAGGTGGGAAGGAGGAGGTCCGGCCACAAGACAAAGGCCACGAGGCAAACCTTAGGGAAAGGTCGCAAGACAAAGATGACGAGGTAAAGGGGAGAGAGGCAAAGGGGCGTGGCAAAGACCCGAGGGCGCCCACTCAGGCGGCTGCCAGGGCCGGGGTGGTGATGGACCCGCTCGAGGGGTGGACACGTGGGCCCCCCCACCTTACTCGCCACCTACCGAACACGTCACTGTCGTCCGATGCATCCCGGGAGAGGATGTGGGTGTTCCTCTTCTCCGTCACCTCGGCTTGCGCCCCGACCTGGGAAAACAGGACCATACCTGTGAGTGCCCGGAGTGCCCAGGAATGTCCCTCTAAGAGCCGGCTCTTTGCCCAGGGCCCCACCTGCACTTTCTCCTGACGGCTGCCCCAGCAGCCTGGTCCCCATCCCGTGGCTAAGCCTGTGGCACCCCAGAGTGTGGGCCTGCTCGGAGCCGGGAAGCCACAGCACCCCGTGATTGCCCTCACCGGGCAGTGAGAGGCCCCGGTTGCCCAGGGCAGGCAGGGCAGAGCGTCTCCCTGCACCGCGCCTGGCGCTGGGCTCGCGTCTCTACGCCTGGGCCATCTGCATGTTCCGAGAACCAGCCCTGCCGTGGCTGTGTCTCCCGCTGTGGCCCGAGCAATGCAGGCAGACACTGGTCACTCCGGTGTGACCCTGACCTGGGCACGGAGGCCCGGGGCGAGACCTGCAGCCCATTTCATTAAAGCACGGCAAGAATCACACCATTTCTGGGGGTGCAGTGGCCTTTTCTGGACAGCAGGAGCCCCGAGACTCAGGTGTCCAATGGGAGTGGACGGGGAGGCGAGTGGCCGCGGAGAGCCAGCACCTCCTCCCTCAGACCAGGCGCTGCTCGGGTGGGCCGAGCCCCTGTGCCCATCACACCTGGGCCTGGGGCCGCCTTCTCCCTCGGCACCTGCCCGCCACGCTGGCCCACCGCCACCCTCGAACACCAGAGGGCGCCACACGCCTCCTGGGAAGGTCCCAGGCCCTGGCGCTACCCCTGGGGATCCAACTTCCCGGGGTCTCGGGAGGTCCTCAATGACCACAAGAGTGTCTCTGAAGCTGCGTCTGGCCCGGTGCCCGCACACGGCAGCAGGCTGTCCTGCTCTGCTCAGCGGGGCCATGCAACCGGACAGTTTCTTTCTGGTGCTTTTCTGTCCTGTCCTCTGTTGACAAGCTCCGCTGTCCACGATGACGCGAAACATCCGTGACGGCAGCGATGTCCCTGGATGGAACCTTCCAGCCTGCGCCTGAGGCCCCAGCGTGGAGCTAGAGGGTCACAGCAACCCTTGCCCCCGGCCTGGGCATCCGGTGGGCACCCTGGCCGAGAGGAGGGTCACAGCACTCCCATGGGCATCAAGCTGGCGCCGTGGCAGAGAGGAGGGTGTGTAACAGACGGGCACGGAGGCTAGGGGAGGGCTTCCCTGCAGCTCGGAGCCAAGGCCTGTGTCCTGGCCTCTCACTCCACGCCCCCGGCCCCTCTCAGGGCCCAGCCCGGCCAGGGACGGCTGCTCCAGGACTGCCCTCAAGCCGCTGCCTGTCTGCCCTCCTGTGGGGAGAAGCCAGGCCGGCTCCAGGCCTCACACCCAATGGAGCTACCCTGAGAACTCGCCGGCTCAGCAGCGCCCTCTGCTGGGAAGGAGCGGCAGTTCCGCAGTTTCTGCAAGCTCAGCTCCGGCGGCTCAGGCTAGTCTCAGGGAGGCTCCACAGGGAAGGGGAAGACCAACCGGGAAGAAGAGCGGGATAGACACAAAGGGGAGCCTGAGGGTCTGCGGCACGTACGGGCTCCACCTCAAACGCACCCAAGCTCAGGAGCAACAGGCTTCATTCGGGAGAGACTCCTGCCGTGGCCCGGCGGGACAGGGAATGCAGGGAAGCCGGAGGCTTGGATCCGTCTATCCCTGCTTGGTGGGATTTTGCGCCCAAAAGTTTTCCCGCTTGAAAACTGGGCCAAGGCTTCTCACAGCCTTTGGCTGCCGCTGAGCTGGAAGGCTGCAGGAGGGAGAGAGCAGAGCCCTGCTGGCGCCTGAGCTCGGGGCGGCCTCGCCCACCTCAGCCCCAGGCAGTGGTCTGGGAAGGACGGGAGGCCCCACCGGTTGGTTTGTGGAAGGGGGTGGGCTTGGGGCCTGGCGCGGCCCTTCATCCTCCTGGGATGATTATTTTCTTTTAGTAGAGTCTGCCAGTCACACACCTGAGGTCTTACAACTATAGTCATGCTGGAAACTCAGAGCCCACCTATGAACAGGGTGCCTGAGATTCCCAGGCAAGACACCCAAACCCGCCTCATGGCTCAGAACCAGCGGGCGCAGGGCCAGGCACTTTCCGCAAAGACAGCGTTGGAGACTGTGACGCTGAGAGGAAGACGCTCTCACGGCCTGTGGCCCCCACCAGAAACACCCCCTGTGACGTCAGCTAGAGTCTCTGGGCATGCATGGACAGCAGCGGGCGCGAGGGGTCCTTCCGTGGGTTTGGGTGAGGGACACACATCTCCCCATTAGAGTCACCCAGAATATTTTCTCTCCCCTCAAGAGACTTCCCCTGCATCACTTCCCAGAGCAAACACTCCACAGCTGACCCTAAGGAATATGCCAGAGTCTGAGATTCATGAGACAGTTCTCCAGTGAGGAAGAGGGTCTCAGTAAGGGCAAAGCCCAGTTCAGAGTCACACCGTGAAGCCCAGCCCACTGCAGTGCAAGCCACGCCAACCCAACATAACAACACCATACAAAAACACACCCAACACAGCTTAACCCAGTTTAAGCCAATCCACAACACAGCCTACCACATACAAACCAACGCAATACAATCTAACCCAAAATAATGCACCCAACCCAACACAATGAAAACGCACCATAATACAGCCCAACTCAATACAACTCAACCCAGAGCACAACCCAACACAGCTCAATACAAAACCCCAAACAAGCCAAGGTTACTCTGTCCCGAGACTGACCCAGGCTCCCAATCCCTGGATCCGAGTCCTGCCCCTGCACTTCAGAGCAACTGTTTGGGGCTGCCTCAACAGCATCCAGAACTGTCCTTGGTGTGACCCCGAGGTGCTCTCAAGGGTCCCTGAGCAGGAGCAGACCAGCATAGAGAGGTCAGCACAGACGGAAGGTGGCAACCAGCATGCAGGAGACCAGCACACAGACAGAGGGAGGAGGTCAGCACAGACAGAAGGAGGAGGTCAGCACAGAGAGTGGAGGTCAGCACTCAGAGGGAGGAGGCCAGCACATAGAGGGAGGAGGTCAGCACACAGCCAGAGATGGAGCTAGCACAGACGGAGGGGAGGAGGTCAGCACAGACAGAGGGAGGAGGTCAGCACAGACAGAGGGAGGAGGTCAGCACTCAGACAGAGGGAGGAGGCCAGCACATAGAGGGAGGAGGTCAGCACACAGCCAGAGATGGAGCTAGCACACACACAGAGGGAGGTCAGCACAGACAGAGGGAGGAGGTCAGCACAGAGAGTGGGGGGTCAGCACTCAGAGGGAGGAGGCCAGCATATAGAGGGAAGAGGTCAGCACAGAGGGTAGAGGTCAGCCACAGAGGGAAGAGGTCCGCACAGACGGGGTGGCAGCCGGCAGAGGCGGGTGGCAGCTGTTCACACACCAGAGAGCAGCCTCCTGGGAAACAGCCTCCTAGCCCCGGGCCACAGATTTCAGTTCTCCACCATGAGACGCCTAAGCCCAGGGTCCCCAGGAAGCTCTCACAGCAGCTGGCAGGTTTCAGGCAGGGCGACACGGGAACCGGGACGTGGAGGCTGAGGATTCCTGGGGAGAAGGGGTCCAGCAACAGTCACGGGACGTGGGGTGGGGAGGAGGCGGGCGCCTCAGGGTGCAGAGGTGAGAGGCCCACTCAGATGTGAGCATCCCTGTCAGGCACAGCAGGCGCTGCAGAGACACAGTTCCCTCTGCAGCCTGAAGTGAAGAGGAAGCACCCAGAGTTGCCACAGAGACAGTGTGCTACCAAAGGCGCCCAGTGGCAAGGGCCACACAGACATGTGTGAGAGGTGAGGGGCCATGTGAGAGGTGAGAGGTCACGTGAGGTTAGGGGCCACGTGTGAGAGGTGAGGGGCCACGTGTGAGAGGTGAGGGGTCACGTGAGGTTAGGGGCCACGTGAGAGGTGAGGGGCCATGTGTGAGGTGAGGGGCCACGGTGAGAGGTGAGGGGCCACGTGTGAGGTGAGGGGCCACGTGTGAGAGGTGAGGGGCCACGTGTGAGAGGTGAGGGCCATGTGTGAGAGGTGAGGGGCCACGTGTGAGAGGTGAGGGGCCACGTGTGAGGTTAGGGACCACGTGTGAGGTTAGGGGCCACGTGTGAGAGGTGAGGGGCCACGTGTGAGAGGTGAGGGGCCACGTGTGAGAGGTGAGGGGCCACGTGTGAGAGGTGAGGGGCCACGTGTGAGAGGTGAGGGGCCACGTGTGAGAGGTGAGGGGCCACGTGTGAGAGGTGAGGGGCCACGTGTGAGAGGTGAGGGGCCACGTGTGAGAGGTGAGGGGCCACATGTGAGGTGAGGGGTCATGTGTGAGAGGTGAGGGGCCACATGTGAGGTGAGGGGTCATGTGTGAGAGGTGAGGGGCCACGTGTGAGAGGTGAGGGGCCATGTGTGAGAGGTGAGGGGCCACATGTGAGGTGAGGGGTCATGTGTGAGAGGTGAGGGGCCACATGTGAGGTGAGGGGTCATGTGTGAGAGGTGAGGGGGCCACGTGTGAGAGGTGAGGGGCCATGTGTGAGAGGTGAGGGGCCACATGTGAGGTGAGGGGTCATGTGTGAGAGGTGAGGGGCCACGTGTGAGGTGAGGGGCCACGTGTGAGAGGTGAGGGGCACGTGTGAGAGGTGAGGGGCCATGTGTGAGAGGTGAGGGGCCATGTGTGAGAGGTGAGGGGCCCGTGTGAGGTGAGGGGCCACGTGTGAGAGGTGAGGGTGAGGAGCCATTTGTGAGAGATGACGGCCACGGTCGCATGTGAGGGTGGCCGTGACTCGCAGGTGTTCTCTGGGAGGTGTCTAATGTGGTTCCTCAAGTGAAGAGCGAGTGGTGGCCAGTGTCTGATCCCAGCCGAGTCGTATTGAAATGGTCAGATTTCAGGGAATGTGGCCAGCCTGGCCACTGTGGGCAGCCCGCCTTCAGCGCCTGCGCTCTTACCTTGCTGCCCTTCTCGAACCCGGCTCGCGCTTGCCTGCGTGGTTCCCCATCCTGGACGGGGCTGTGGACTTAAGGGAAAGAGGAGCCATTAGCCACTGTGCGGGCGACCCAGGCCTCGCTTCCTACCCACTGTCCGTTAGCCAGCAAACAGCTGCCGGGGCTCAGCTCCAGCAGGGGCAGACGCGTGTGGACTGGGCAGCAGAGGAAGGGCGCCACTGAAGCCGGACACGGGGGCTCCCCACGAACACAGCGTCCTTCAGCCTCCGGCTCGTCTTCCGGCCTCTCCAGAAAGAGGCACCTTGGCCTCCCAAGGACGAGGGACACCCAGGCCCCCAGCAGGCTCCCTAGACACAGAGGCCCGAGACCAGAGGAGCCGCCCTCCGAGGGGTACTCTTGAGCCGCAGAGGGTGTGTGGGAGAGCAAATGAGGGGTCACACGCGTGACAGGTCACGGCACCTGAGTGGGTGGGTGCAGAGTGGCTCCCCCAGGACTGGGGTCCCGGGGACAGGGCTGCTTACGGCTGGCCCGGGTGGGTGTCTCAGGACTGGGACTGAGCTTGGCCGAGGACCTGCGGGTGTGCCGGTCTCCTGGAGGTCAGCCCTCACGGCCCGGGAACAGACCCAGGGGAGAGCAGCGAGATGCCCTGCCCAGGCTGGGCGGGACTGGCTCTGCAGAGCGAGCATGGGATGTGAGTGTGTGTGTGTGTGTGTGTGTGTGTGTGTGTGCGTGTGTGTGCAGACGCTTTCAGAAGCTGCCAGGTCCCAGGGCACCAGAAAGGCGGCGCAGCCAGGCTGGAGCTGAGCTTCCTGGGATGTGTCTGTCTGATGGAGGAGGCTGCTAGGTGACCTGCTGAGCCCATGGCAGGAGGCCAGGGCGCCTGTGGAGGTGTAGACCTGCCCCCCCGGCTGTGGCCCAGAGGCACCCAGGAGCGGGCAGGTCCAGGCCTGAGCAGCAGAGGCCGAGGCCCTCCCACCCTTCCGGCTGTGGACCCACACTCCTGTGTGCCCGTCCCCAGCAGCGGCAGGCGGCACCTGGACTCAGAGGACAAACCCACTGGCTTTCCCGCCCCTGCGCCCGCCGGCTGTGCCCTGATCACAGCCCATGCCCGGGGCGCCCAGACCAGGGCTCAGGTGCCCTCGCCCAGGGCCCTGCTCTGCGGCTCGTCCCCCACCTCCAGGGCACCCGGCGTTCTGGCACGGCAGGGGGAGCTGACTCAGGCGGGCGGGCCCAGGCTGGCTGCCCTGCCCTCCTGGTGACTGCTTCCAGAACCTTCCGGAGGCTGGTTGGTGTCCCGGAAGAGTGAGTTCCCTGCCTTCAGCACTGCAGGGAGGGAGCACCTTGGGGAGTCCCTTCAGGTGGGGGGGGGGGGGGAGGGATGGACGGCAGGGGGCCACGCCAAGCCCGAATATCCCAGCCGGCAGCCTTCAGCAGTGCGGCCCAACAGATTTATTTTGAAAAAAGGGGAAATAAAGAAAAACAAGAAGGGGCGGGGCCTTTCTTGAGGGACTGTGGCCACGGAGCAGCCAGGGCCTCTGACCACAGCGCTGGGGTGTCAGAACATCCCAGAAGTCTCTGCAGCCTCTGTGCTGAGGCGGAGGTGGGCACTCCCAAGACGCTCCTGCTTTGAGGGGTGCCCAGGGTGGGACCCCAGCTCAGCCCTCACGGTCTCCTGTGAGCAGGAGGAGGAGCAGCTGCCAGCAGGAGGGAGAAGCCCAGCAAGGCCCCGGCAAGGAAACGGTGTGGTGCCCGCGCTGCGGCACATCGAGCCCGAGTGGACACACCTGCCCTCCGCGAGCCAGCGGAGCATGGGGAGAAGCTGGACTTTGCCAGCGGGAGGGCGGATGATGCGGGCAGGAGGCCCCGCTGGCCTGAGCAGCTGGGGGCTCTGGTCTCTCCCGGACCCTCTGCTGTTCTTTCTGGGATGGCGAGGGCTGGCCTGGCTCCAGAGCTGGGCAGTGCTCCTGGGATGCCACAATGGGAGAACAGCTGTGGCCTCATCTGCTCCCTGCTCCGGCCCACGGCCCAATGGCCCAGGTCCGCGGACAAGGTTTAACACGGCCTGTTGTGAGCAAGCGCTGTGGTGCGACCTGGATTCCGTGTGGCCAGGGAGACACTGTGGGCATGGAGAGGCCAGGAGGGACAGAGGGTCCCTGCACACACGCACCTTCGCACATGCACATGTGTGAGAACACATGACCCAGACGGCATTCTTGTATACTTGAACGGACGTGGAGGCCTCACACATGCTCACCTGCACACACACATGTGCACACACATGCAGCGTGTGGGGCCCACACCCCAGCCTCTGCTCACCTGCACGTGCACACGCACAGACACACACACTCACGTGCGGCACCCACATCCCCCGCCGCGGCCCCTCTTGACCTGGGGCTAGGGCAGGAGTCTTGCTCCCTGCGGCACCAGCAGAGCAGGGCGCCCTCACGCGCGGAGGTGGCCTCAGGCCTCTGCGTTCTGCACCAGCCCTAGAGCCCAGGGGCGGCAGGTCCTGGAGAGCTGGACAGAGGGTCTGGGCCAGCATGAGTGACCACAGCAACAGAACATCGGAGCAGGGCCTGGAGTCAGCAATGCTGGGGGCACCTTCCCTCTGCCCTCCCTGGCACCTTCCCTCTGCCCTCCCCTGGCACCTACCCTCTGCCCCTCCCTGGAACCTTCCCTCTGCCCCTCCCTGGCACCTTCCCTCTGCCCTCCCCTGGCACCTACCCTCTGCCCCTCCCCTGGCACCTTCCCTCTGCCCTCCCCTGGCACCTTCCCTCTGCCCCTCCCCTGGCACCTTCCCTCTGCCCTCCCCTGGCACCTTCCCTCTGCCCCTCTCCCTGGCACCTTCCCTCTGCCCTCCCCTGGCACCTTCCCTCTGCCCCTCTCCTGGCACCTTCCCTCTGCAGCTTCCCCGCCCAGTCCCGTGACTGTCCTGATAGTGATCTGTCCCCTCCACTGGCCTGGAGGAATGTGGCTTGGGGACAGCACCTGGCAGTGATCAGTGTCATTCCTGAGGCCGGACGCAGCAGCTCTGGGCTGACTCAGGCCACGGTCATGGGCAGCTCCCAGGAACACCCCGCCCCCGCAAGCACATGAGCCCTAGAGCCCAGCACGCGCTCTGGCTCCCTCTCCCGCCTCTGGCACTGCACGCTGCAGCTGAGGGTCTCGAGACGGGGCAGTTTCCCAGTACCCAGCACTTCCCCTTCCTCCTTCCTCCTCATCCAGCTTCCGCCTGTGGCTGTAGCTAATCAACTAATCTGTAGAAAATTCCTTAATACACAATTGGCTTTAGGGTCCTTCTCTGATCTCAGCCCTTGTGAACGGATGTTAATTAGCTGTAACTCATTCAACCGAAGGAGGTCGGAACTCTGGATTCCTTCTCTCACTTGAGTGAGGCGTGATATTCCAAGCATAGCTCTTTCAATTCCTCTCTGGGAGACCCGAATAGCGTTCTCACCCCCTGCTTCCGTAGGGCCCAGGTCTCTGAGGCGTATGTTAATGCAGGGAGAACGGTGGAGTCAAAGAGATATACCGGGAGCCTGCGTCGCTATTCCAGAATCAGGACGCTGTCTCGTTTGCCAAGGCATCGAAAATCAGATGGGCTGGACATGTAATGCGATTTGGAGACGACCGCTGGACTAGAGCTGTTACTGACTGGATCCCACGGGATGTTAAAAGATCACGTGGCCGCCCACCTACAAGATGGTCAGACTTCCTTGTCAAGACCCTGAAGGAACGATTTGAGGCTCTTGATATTCCTGAATCAACCAGATGCCATTGGGCTACATTGGCACGTGATAGGGTCCAATGGAAATGTTACTGGCGCCCGCTCGAGCAAATCCATGAATAACGGGATTCAAGTGATCAAGTGATCAACTCATTCAACCATCTCTGCTTGGGAATGGCCGGGATCCACCCTTAAGGTTCATCAACTCGGCATGGTCCTTGGTGGCCTCTGCGTCTCTCTGGCCAGCGGCCTATGGTGGGCTCCAGGCACGGCTGCCTTGTTCTGAAGCGGCCCGGGGGGCCATGTGCCAGCAGCCACCTGTGAGCGGGCCTGCTCAGAGATGCTCTGTTCTCAGCTCTCATTGGGGTCAGTTTGCTGGTTTGATTACTGGCGTCGTTAAACTCCCCTGATAAACATGCTGCTTGAAATAGCACCGCCACACACTTGCCCATCACGCTATTCTGCATCCCCCCCCATCCCCATCTCACTTGGCCTAGCTGCCTCTTTTCAGAAAAAAAAACCACTGAGCACCCACCCCGAAATCTGCCTTTGAAAAATAATCAGGAAGCACCCCAATAGCATTCAAGGCTGCTGCCCCCGAGCTGCTGCCACCTGACCCCACCCTGGGAAACGCAGCTCTGAAATATCAAACGCGACTCAGCAGCAAGCGCTACGGCTCTGGTTCCTGTGCATGCGAGGGGCACGGAGAAGCATGCAACATGCATGTATTTGGGCATGGATGGACATGTCTGAATGCATGTGTGCATGGATAAACATCGTATGCATGTATGCATGCGTGCACGGACAAGCGTGTTGGATACAGGCATATCTGCATGGATAAGCATGAACTGCGAGTGTGTGTGTGTATGTGCCCGGCCATGCCTGCTATGGGAGCATGTGGAGTCCACTGCAGTTGCCCATTCAGTGAGCGGATGATAC
The DNA here is from genome assembly GCA_021461705.1 of Cryptotis parvus. Classification (NCBI taxonomy): domain Eukaryota; kingdom Metazoa; phylum Chordata; class Mammalia; order Eulipotyphla; family Soricidae; genus Cryptotis; species Cryptotis parvus. The sequence continues at coordinate 134,035 of JAJIBD010024236.1, read as the reverse complement.
TGTATGGATGATACTGTTTTCATCCGCAACTTCCTTTCCAGTTGTCATTGTTGCTTTGTGTTCACTTGCGATTTGTTTTCTAGTCAAGCTGTTACTTTGAGTTTTGTCTATGTTGCTCTGAGAAATAAATAATTCACTTGAGCTGTTGCAGTCGATTCCTTCCTATTTCCTCTTGGCTTAGTATCCAGTAAATGCTCGGGTTGAGAGCCTTCTACTGAGACTATACCACCTACACGGTAAAAGCCTGGCAAGCTACCGTGTTTTATTCACTTTTATGCCAAAGACTAGTAACTATTATGGACCTCAGTTCCATAACCTGAAGAATGGTTTCGGGCTCCTCCTGTCCCTGTAACAAGTAGATGCCCTTGGGTTGCACTTGCTTGTGACAGGACTAATGGAGATGTTACTAGTGCCCACTAGAGCAAATTGATGAACAATGGGAAGACAGTGTGACAGTGATTAGTATCCAGATGCGCTGGCACCGCTGCAGCAGCTTTAGAGGGATTCCCACCACGGAACAAGCCCCACACAAGGGAGGTTCCTCCACTCCGTAACCTCAGCTCTAGCTCAACAGCCGGGAAAGGAGTGTGTGTGTGTGTGTGTGTGTGTGTGTGTGAGAGAGAGAGAGAGAGAGAGAGAGAGAAGAGAGAGAGAGAGAGAGAGAAAATGAAGTCGCAGAGCGAAAAGCATAAAGGCTAAGAGCTGAAACCAAGGAAACGGAGAGCAGGAGTGAGGGGAAAAATCAATGAAACCGAATGAGTTCTCCACAGAAACCAGGAACATCGATACTCTCTAGCCAGTGACAGGTGGAGAGGGTGTGGGCCGCTGCGGGAGCGCAGGCGTCAGTGAGGTGGCCGCTGGAGTGGCCGCTGGAGGACTGTGAGGTCAGTCCCCACCCCCACAGGAAGTGACTTGTCTCCCTGCCTACCAGCTGCGCAAACCCAACCCTGAGGAAACCCACGGCCTCAGTAATTCCCGCCACCACAAAAAAATGGAACTTGTGATTTAAGCATCTCCTGGCCATCTCCGCAGAGGCAGCCCAGCAGCCAGGAGTCACTGGCAGCCACAGTCACCGTCGTTTCGGAGAGAGGGAGAGCCACGGACGCAGCGTCCGGAGTCACGTTCTGAGGCCAGTGTTGCCCCGATACCGGAAGCAGCACAGTCAGCCGGAAAGAGACCCACCAAGTGCCATTTCTCGTGAATTCAGGAGCAAGCATCGCCAAATAGCTTGTAATAAAAGAGAACCCAGCAACACAGAAAGATGTTTGCGCCTGCCCAGTGACTTCATTCCAGCTCAGCAAAGGGTGGAAACCCGTCCTTAGGACTCCTCACTGATGAGGCAACAAAAACATGGCACCAGCTTCTCAGTCAAGGCTGAAGCATCAGATAAAACTTTCAGAACGAGCAACCCCCGGGGGCTCTGCCCGTGGGGAAACGTTCCGCAGGGCTGGGCGCAGGCACGCCGTGCCGAGGGGCAACGGGACTTGCTCTCCCAGCTCAGCACAAGGTGGCATTAACAGGGACAGGCCAGAGAGGGTGGACAGGCCTGGCGGAAGACAGATGCGCGGACACACAGGACAGAGCAGAGCGCCCGGGCACGGGGCACAGGGGCATCCCAGGCAGGGGGCACAGGGCGTCCCGGGCAGGGGGCACAGGGCGTCCCGGCAGGGGGGCAGGGGCGTCCCGGGCAGGGGAGCACAGGGCATCCTGGGCAGGGGGCACGGGCGTCCCAGGCAGGGGGCACAGGGCATCCGGGTCATAGGGGCACAGGGCGTCCGGGCAGGGGCACAGGGTGTCCCGGACGGGGGCACAGGGCATCCTGGGCAGGGGGCACAGGGCATCCAGGTCATAGGGCACAGGGCGTCCCGGGCAGGGGGCACAGGGCGTCCCGGCAGGGGGCACAGGGCATCCTGGGCAGAGGGCACAGGCGTCCCAGGCAGGGGGCACAGGGCGTCCGGCAGGGGGCACAGGGCATCCTGGGCAGGGGGCACAGGGCGTCCCAGGCAGGGGGCACAGGGTGTCCAGGTCATAGGGCACAGGGCGTCCCGGGCAGGGGGCACAGGGCATCCTGGGCAGGGGGCACAGGGCGTCCCGGGCAGGGGCACAGGGTGTTCCGGGCAGGGGGCACAGGGCGCCGGGCAGGGGGGCACAGGGCGTCCTGGGCAGGGGGCACAGGGCATCCTGGGCAGGGGGCACAGGGCGTCCTGGACTGAGGCTGCAGGACACAAACCAAGCCACAAAATTCTCCTTTCTTTAACCTGCCGACGGACATGCGCTAAGACCTACTGGCAGGGCAAGGGGCCCCCAGTGCATAAATCCCAGGCACGTGCTTGCTGGGACCAGGCCCAGGACCTGCTGAAATCACACAGCACAGACGGGAAAGTGCCTCTCGCAGAAGAGCTGGGCTCGGACGCAGGGACGCTCCAAACTGCCCTGTCCCCTGGCCCAGGGCCCCGCCTAGGGAAATGCCTGTGAGAACTCTTGGGAATCTGAGCAGCCTCTTTAGGTGGGGCAAAGGGGTCTGCAGGGCAGGGAGCACTGAGCATGGAGCACTTCCTGGAGCACCGGCAAGGGAGCTGCGTGTTTGCCAGCCGTTCAGCGGAGAGTGGAGGGGACTGTCCCTGCTGCTGGGTTCATGCAGGCACTCGGAGGACAAGTGTCTCCATTACCAGCACGGGCCACACGACCAGACACAGGCGCCCGCAAACACACAGAGGAAACATGTGAAAGGTGCCAAGGTGGGCCCACAGGGGTGCTCCTGCCCTCGGTGTAGGGGACCTGCCGGGGTCGGGGCAGGAGCAAAGCCAGGCCCCACCTCACAGCGGCTGCTTGGAGCCCCCAAATGGAGTGGGAGCTGTGAGCGACAGGGAAACACGGCGAGGCTCCATCATGGTGACAGTCCCGTCACCATCACAACAGTCAGACATGCACCGCACACTGTGACAACAGGACTGAGGCTGCAGGACACAAACCTGTGTGTCCGTGCATCTGTCTTCCGCCAGGCCTGTCCTCACTCTCTGGCCTGTCTCTGTTCATACCACCTTGTGCTGAGCTGGGAGAGCATGTCCCATTCACCGCACACTGTGACAACAGGCAGTGCACACCAGTCACAATAGCCATATGCGTACTGCTTGCTGCTACACCACAACAGCCGAACACAGTGTCACTGTACAGGAGCCAGAGCACTAACCACAACAGCCAGAACACACAGTGCCACAGCGCAGTGCCACAACAGCGGAACACAGTGTCACCGTATAGTGCCATGACAGCCCGGACACAGTGCCACAGTGCACACACAGTGCCATGACAGACAGAACAGAGTGCCACAGAGCACGCACAATGCCACAACAGCCGTTACAGTGCCACACTGTACAGTGCCACAAAACCACAACACAGAGTGCCACAGAGCATGCAAATGCCACAACAGCTGTTACAGTGCCACACTGTACAGTGCCACAACAGCCACAACACAGAGTGCCACAGAGCACGCACAATGCCACAACAGCTGTTACAGTGCCACACTGTACAGTGCCACAAAAGCCACAACAGAGTGCCACAGAGCATGCAAATGCCACAACAGCCGTTACAGTGCCACACTGTACAGTGCCACAAAAGCCACAGAGTGCCACAGAGCACGCACAATGCCACAACAGCCGCTTACAGTGCCACACTGTACAGTGCCACAACAGCCACAACACAGAGTGCCACAGAGCACGCACAATGCCACAACAGCCATTACAGTGCCACAACAGCTGTTACAGTACCACAACAGCCACAACACAGAGTGCCACAGAGCACGCACAATGCCACAACAGCCATTACGGTGCCACACTGTACAGTGCCACAACAGCCACAACACAGAGTGCCACAGAGCATGCACAATGCCACAACAGCCGTTACGGTGCCACACTGTACAGTGCCACAACAGCCACAACACAGAGTGCCACAGAGCATGCAAATGCCACAACAACCGTTACGGTGCCACACTGTACAGTGCCACAACAGCCACAACACAGTGCCACAGAGCATGCACAATGCCACAACAGCCGTTACAGTGCCACACTGTACAGTGCCACAATAGCCACAACACAGTGCCACAGAGTATGCAAATGCCACAACAGCCGTTACGGTGCCACACTGTACAGTGCCACAACAGCCACAACAGAGTGCCAACAGAGCATGCAAATGCCACAACAGCCGTTACAGTGCCACACTGTACAGTGCCACAACAGAGTGCCACAGGGCACACACAGCACCACAACAGCCATAACAGTGCCACACTGTACACTGCCACAACAGCCAGAACAGAGAGTGCCATAGAACACACACAAGAGCTGTGTCACTGTGCACAGTGCCACGACAGCTGGAACACACAGTACCACAGCATGTACAGTCTGATGTGGAGCCAGTGCTGTTGTGGCGCTGTGGGCTGTGCTGCCTTATGTCCCTGTCTGGGGATGTACCCATGGGTGTGTCTCTACAATCTTGGCAGCGGGGCCCGGGCAGCTGCAGTGCAGAAACAGCCTGAGCGCCACAGGGAGGCAGCCACAGCAGGTCTCCGAGCCCACAGGAAGCACCAAGGCAGGAAAGAAGGAGCCCAGCCAGGGGCCAACCCGCGTCTCTCAGACACCTGCGGGAAGAGGCAGCCACAGCTCCATCAGCCACAGCTCCACCAGCCACAACTCCACCAGCCACAGGTCCACCAGCCTCAGCTCCACCAGCCACAGGTCCACCAGCCTCAGCTCCACCAGCCACAGGTCCACCAGCCTCAGCTCCACCAGCCACAGCTCCACCAGCCTCAGCTCCACCAGCCACAACTCCACCAGCCACAGCTCCACCAGCCTCAGCTCCACCAGCCACAACTCCACCAGCCACAGCTCCACCAGCCTCAGCTCCACCAGCCACAACTCCACCAGCCACAGCTCCACCAGCCTCAGCTCCACCAGTCTCAGCTCCACCAGCCTCAGCTCCACCAGCCACAGGTCCACCAGCCTCAGCTCCACCAGCCACAGCTCCACCAGCCACAGCTCCACCAGCCACAGGTCCACCAGCCTCAGCTCCACCAGCCACAGGTCCACCAGCCATAGGTCCACCAGCTTCAGCTCCACCAGCCACAGCTCCACCAGCCTCAGCTCCACCAGCCACAGGTCCACCAGCCACAGCTCCACCAGCCTCAGCTCCACCAGCCACAGGTCCACCAGCCTCAGCTCCACCAGCCTCAGCTCCACCAGCCACAGCTCCACCAGCCTCAGCTCCACCAGCCACAACTCCACCAGCCACAGCTCCACCAGCCTCAGCTCCACCAGTCTCAGCTCCACCAGCCTCAGCTCCACCAGCCACAGCTCCACCAGCCACAGCTCTACCAGCCACAGCTCCACCAGCCTCAGCTCCACCAGCCTCAGCTCCACCAGCCACAGGTCCACCAGCGTGTGTCTGTTCAGCTAGGCCTGAAGTGACGACATGTACCGAATGGGAACAGAGAGATGTGGCAAGGCTCAGGGAGGGGAAAGGAAGCCGGGCACGGGGCCAGCCACGGAGCAGGGACGAGGTGTTGGAGCCCACGGGTCCACAGAATTTGCAGGTACGCAGCGCATGTTACACACGTACACAGGTGACACGCGCAACACTCCCCTCATACGTACGGCCCCACACTCATGAACAAGCACCACGGTCCGTCCTCTCGGGCTGGCGAAGCGCCCACATCTTTCCCTGGCCCTGTCAGGACTCCCAGGGCGCGTGACCAGAGGCAGCTTCTGCTGTGCCCGCAGCTCTCACGTCTCTGCTTGTCTCTGGCCCTCGGCGTGGTCAGTGAGACTGTGGAAACAGTCGACCACGAGCAAACAGTCCTCCTCTGGCCAGTCTGTTCACTCCCCTGGCCCCAGGCTTCAGCCAGTGGTGCTGTGACCAGAGCCTCTGGCTTTTCTCTCGCCCCGCCGGCTGTGCCCACCCCAGAGCTCTCAGCCCTCAGGGCCTGCAAGGATGGTTCTGCCCTGGACGGCGCCAGGCACAACAGGGCTATATGCCATCCTGTGCCAACACCCATGGTATGGCACCCTGGCATTGGCACCAATGCTGCTTGAAGGCTCCTCCCTGGCCGTGCACTCAGCCAGGTACAGAGCCACTAGTGGCCTTACGGGCGGGTAGTGGACGGTCGGGCAGATGCCCAGGCAGCGGCAGTGCCAGAGTCCTGGACGGAGCCCACGGGATAGACCGCGCTGCTCCTCCCAGGAGAGGTGACTGGCAGCCACATGACAGCCTGTCATGGGGCGGGGAGCCCTGGCGGGAGCCCGGGGCACCTCCGGGAGCTTCCCTGTAGGCAGCACAGAGTACGGGGTGGGGGGGGGCGGGGGGGCTGTGCCTCAGTTTTCCTAACAGCAGATGGGAGGAAATAGAGAAACGAAACGGGCAGCAACCCTCCCAGGAGCTTTGGGGAAGAACAGGAAGTGCCTTTGGCCTGTGTTGCCTCACGGAGGTGGGGCCGGAGGTGGGGGCTTCACCCCCAGCTCCGGGCGCTGACCACAGACCATCAGCGGGAACAGCTGTTCCCCCAAGCCTCTACGGTGGGCAGAAGTTCTAGGGTTCCCGGAGACCTTCAAAGCCGGCTGTGCCCAGAATAGCGGTGGCCCGGCCCAGCGGTTATCTGGCGCTGGCAGGCGGGCGCCGGCAGACCCACCTCCCTAGACTGGGCTCTCCTTCCCGGCCGTTGGCACACAGAGATGGGGGTGGGGGAACGACTCTGGGCTGGAGGAATCCGGCTTCGGGCTGGGGCTCTGGTCCTCACAGGAGGTTCGCAGCTGCCGGAAACTGCTGCTGGAGGCTATGGCTCATTTTGCAGAGCTGCTGACAGGTTCCTTGTGCCCGAAACACCGGGTCTGGGCCCCACCCCCACCCTCCTGGCTTCCAGCAGCCCCTGTCTCTGGGACGGAAGCAGAGCAGGTGTGACAGGTCTTGTTAGCGCCTCTTTGTCAAACTGGAAAGTGGCAACAGGACAGGCTGAGGGAGCATCTGTTTCTGCCCACCAGGACCCCAGATGTCCACCCCTCAGCAAGGTAGGCAGGAGCTACCCCAGCGCTGGACGCGGTCAGCAGCGACCCCACATACAGCCCCCACTAGTCACAGAACCCGAGCAGGGCTTCTCTTGGGAGCAGGGGAGGGGTGCTGAGGCCCAGGCGGGAGCCGGGAAGGACACGATGAGCCCAGGTGAGCGCAGGAGGCCAGGTGGGTCCTTGGGGACCTGGCGGCAGGACAGGCCCGGCAAGGCAAGGCGGAAGCTGGGCTGTGCGCAGTCCCGCCCCAGCGGCTCAAAGGGAAGAAGCTTGGGGGGGTGGGGGAGGGCGGCAGAGGGCGTCCAGGTGCGTGGGGGGAGCACCAAAGCGGCCCCCGTCTCGCCCCGACCAGTCCCCACCGCCCGGCCCCGGCCCTGGCCACGCGGTGCCCGCAGCTTTGCAGGCCCGCCGGGATCCTGCGTCTACACACGCGCCTTGGACGATCACGGGCCCACCCGGGTCCTGGAGCCGCTGCCCAGGTGAGCCCCGTCCCGCGCCCTCCCGTGCGCCCCGGACCGGCACCTGGAGCGCCCCCCCGCGATCCACACCCACCTGGCGCGCTCGGGGTCGGGCTGCGCTTCCCGGGCGCAGCGCGCGCGCGGCGAGTGTTGGAGGGCGGCGGCGCCGCTGGCGGCTTCTGGGCGCACCCTGCCCCCCTCCGCCTCCTGCTTCCTGCAGCAGGTAAACACGCCCGCGCCCGCCCTCCGACGCGGGGACCCGCGCCCTGTTCTGGCCTGGGGCTCGCTCTCGCACTGTTCCCGGCTTAGCTCTGGCCCGGCCCCCGCCCAGCCTACCCCAGCCTACCCCGGCCCGGGTGGGGCCGCGCCGCCCTCCCAGTGCTGCTAGCGAACCGGGGCTGTGGGACCCCACCCCCAGTGCACTCGACAGAGCCCCACTGGCGCCCACGCAGCAACAGAGGCCCCTGCGCAGTCTGTGAGGGCCGCTGTTTGCAGGGACACCTGCCCGTGGACATGGGGCCTTAGCTGGCTACAACCTCTTGATGGGGGTCCTAAGACCCCAGAGAGAGGCCCCTGGGCCCTGCCATAGATTCCTGTGACCCCCTGGGGCTAACCCTGACCGCGCCCCCAGTAAGGTGTCCCTGTTTCCTGTGTGTGTAGTGTGGGGACCCCTCCAGCCGCTGAGCCCAAGAGTCATGGAGGGTCCTGCCCGCCCCAGCTGTTGCTTCTGGGGGCAGCCCCTACCTGCCTAAGAGCATGGGCAGGACTTGGAGATGGGGGTTCCAGGCACGCATCTGCGTCTCATTCGATCTGGCCCCCTGGCTGTGTCTGCAGAGAAAGGGGGCCTGGGAACACTGGTGTGTGTGTGTGTTTGCGTGTTTGTGAGTGTGTATGTGCTCACATATATGTGTAGTGTGTTGCACATATGTGTGCGTGTGTGCATATGTGTATGTGTGCGTGTGTGCATGTATGTGCATGTGTGCACGAGTGTGTATATGTGCAAGCGTGTGTGCATGTGTGTGCATATGTGCATGTATGTGTGTGCACATACGTTTGTGTGTGTATTGCATATGTGTTTTACACATGTGTGTGCACGTGTGTGCAATTGTGTGTATGTGTGTATGCACATGTATGCATGCATACTATAAGTGTATGTGTGCATGTATGTGCATGCATATGTGTGCGTATGTGTGCATGTATGTGTGCATATGTGCATGTATGTGTGTGCACATATGTTTGTGTGTGTGTGTATACGTGCATGTGTGTGTTTGCATGTGTGTACATGTATGTGCGTGTGTATGCACATGTGTGCATGTGTATGTGTGCAGTGTGAATGCGTGTGTGAATGCACGTGTGTGTGAGTCTGCGTGTGTTTGTGCGTGTGCATGCATGCATATGTGTGTATGTGTGTGCGTGTGTGCGCGTGTGTGGCGTGTTGCGTGTGTGCAGCGAGCAGCTTCACAGCCCAGGCCCACGAACCAGCCCCTCTTCCACTTGCCTGGGCATGCCCCTCCCCACGTGGGCCCGGCTGTGAGCCCTGGGGTTGTCTGGTGCTGGGTGTTGGGGGACCCCATGTGAGGCTGTGTCCCGCCTCTCCCCCATGCCGGTTGGGGGGCACAGGAGCCTCATCCTGAAGGTGGGCCGCATTCAGGAAGCTTTTTTCCTAATGTGGCTCCGGCCCCTGCACGGGTATCTAAGGGGCGCCAGGCTCCCAAGACAACGGGAAGGAAGAGGCTCGGTGGGGGGGCAGGAAGCCGGAGGGCCCTGGAGGCCCCACCAGGGCTGGGCACCCACCACAGACCCAGCTTTGTGCAATAAGGTGGCACGTCTGGCCTCTGCTGCTGTCCCCACGGCGCCCAGCGGGACTGAGGGCAGAGTGGTTGGGGCATGAGCCCCAGAAAGCACAGCAGTGTGTGGGCACGGGCTCCCGTTTGTGCCAGGATGCCCACACTGCAACCGCCGGCGCATCTCTCGGGATCCCCACTCCAGGCCAGAACATGCTTTCCCAGTTTAGTTTTTGTTGTTGCAAGTTTTGGGGGCCGCACAGCAGTGTTCGGGGCCTACTCCAGCCTCTGAGCGTGGGTTTCTCCCAGCAGGTGGGGACCGTGGTGGGATCAGAAGGGGCCGTGCATGGAGCCCGGCTCTGCAAGCTGAGTGAATTGTCCCTCCGCCGCTGTCCCTCCCGGGGCTGTCCCCTGGGCTGTCCCTCCTGCGGCTGTCCCTGGGCTATCCCCTCCCTGGACTGACCCTCCCTGGGCTGTTCCCTCCCTGGGCTGACCCTCCCTGGGCTGTCCCTCCCTTAGCAGTCCCCTGGGTTGTCCCCCCGCCCCTGGGCTGTCCCTCTGGGCTGTCCCTCCCGCTGGCTGTCCCTACCTGGGCTGTCCCCTCCCTGGGCTGACCCTCCTGAGCTGTCCCCTCCCTGGGCTGACCCTCCCTGAGCTGTCCCTTCCTGAGCTATCCCCTCCCTGGGCTGACCCTTCCTGAGCTGTCCCCTCCTGGGCTGTCCCCTGGGCTGTCCCCTCCCTGGGCTGTCCCTCCCTGGGCTGTCCCCTCCCTGGGCTGTCCCCTCCTGGACTGTCCCCCCCCCTGGGCTGACCCCTCCCTGGACTGTCCCCTCCCTGAGCTGTCCCTGGGCTGTCCCCTCCCTGGGCTGACCCTCCCTGAGAACCTGCCTTTGTTTCAGTTGCTTTTGGTTTGGGCCGCAGGCGGTGCTCCAGCCTTACTGCCCGGCTCTGTGCTCAGGGGATCACTCCTGGGTGGTGCTGGGGACCGTATGGGATGCCGGGGGATCAACTCAGGTCGGCCGCTGTGCAAGGTAACCGCCCTCCCAGCCGGACTATCTCTCTCGGCCCGTGAGCACCTATTTTTAACATTTGGAAAAATGTGTGAGGGCTGTAGATCATAACCAATATCATTTACGGTGCCAGCGGCGTGTACATACTCACAACAGGCACATGCACAACTGCATGTGTACACACAGCACATAAACACATGTGTGCACCTGGGCGTCAATACCGCACACATGCACGCACACAAGTGCATCATCTACGTGCACACAACAAATGCACACACACATACAGGTACACCATGCGCAGATACACTCTCGCACTTGGACACATGCCCATTCACACACATACACACAGATCCACACCTGCATACACATACATACACAGGCACACAGATACACACGTGCACATATGTAGACATTTTCACAGGTATACACATGCATTCACACACATACACATATGCGCACATATACACACATGTCACATACGTGCACGAGGCACTCTCATGCACACACAGGTACACACAGATAAATGCGCACCCGCAGCTCTTGCTTTCTCCCATTGACAGACCAGGGAAGGACGGGCAGGTGGGCGGGTCGCGTGGGAAAGGGTGACGGGCTCCTGCCACCATTTCCTGCCCCTGTGCCCTGCGGTGCCCGCACTGTGGCACCATTAGCAAAAGACACGGGGATGCAGTGTCTGAGACCCCCTCTCATGGCCAGCGCTGCCCAATGCGTGCCATGGGCACTGTGTTGTGGGCACTCATCCTAGCATCCATTATGAGCCTTATCTGTCGGAATCCTAAGGCGGCTAAGAAATGTCTAAAACTGCGAGGAGGAGGCGCCAGAAAGCCCACCTTAGCCGCAGCTCCCGGACCACCACCTGCCCTGCGGTGCTGAGCTACCCCCAGCTCTCACGGCCACCTCAGGAACCTCCCGAGGGGGGCTCCTGTCCAACTCCGCCCTCCTGGACTGGGGACAGGCGTTCCTGCTGGGCCTTGGATATTCTTTGCTTCATCCACAGCAGACGAGCCCACGAGGAGCAGCGTGTCTCTGGGCACCAGGGCCGGGCCCCAGGATTCACAGCTGGGTGCTACCCGCCCTGGAGTTTCTCACCAGCGTTTGTCCAGGTAAAAGGATGGGCTCTTGGCACAGTGGATCTGGCCCCGAGAGGTCTGCTGGGGGTGGCCTTCTTCAGATGGGAACCGCACCTTCGGCACAGCACCCGCCTCCCTGGAGGCCCCCGGGCGAGCAGGGGAGCCCTTGGTGGTGTGGCTCTGGGTTGCAAAAAGCTCCGTCCTGACTCCTGGCACCGGGTCTCTTCCTTCTCTGCTGGGCCCAGGTCCCCAGCACCCAGGCGTCAGCACGTGATTTCCGTTGTCTTTGACTCCTCAAGAACTTGAAGAAAATAATTGCCTTTAGGCGAGACGTTTCTCTGCTTTTAAAAAAATAGCATTTGACAGAGCTGAGAAACAAAGTGCTTACAGGCCCCTGAGAAGCGCCTGCTCTTTCGGCGTGATGGGCTTTTTTGTGCTAATGTGGCCTCAGAACTTCTTTAAACGCCAAATTATCCTCTCCCAGAGAGCAGCAGTCTGTTCCCAACTGACTGCTATTTAAAAAAAAAACACATGTCGAACAGCAGAATCTCGAATCTGTTCTCCAGACACCGTTCCTTACCCTGGGCGTGTGTGGGGCGCAGGGAGCCCCTGCAGGGTCGGCCGCCGGCTGCCCCGCAGAGCATAAAAGCGGATTTCAGGAAGAGTCTGCTGTGCCATCCTCGCGGTATAGACCCGCGGGATGAGGCGGAGCCAGGTCTGGGTCAGCAGGACAGCACACGAGGTTGTCCTGCCTGTCCACTGCAGCACGAGCCGCCCCTGCGGTCTGAGGCCACAGTGGCCGGCGTGGTGGCCCGGCTCTTCCACAGAAGGTATGGGGAGCACGGGGGCATTTCCGGGGAGTGGAGAGGGGCCTGGGAGGGAACTGACCCGCGCCGCCTGCCCTCCTCATGAGCCTGGGAGGCTGCTGGCTGCGGTGGCCTTGCTCAGGCCCCGGACTGTGGCAGGAGTTTGGGGGGACCTAGACAGCCAGAACATTCGTCCATGTCTGTGACCCCAGGATTCAGGATCAAAGGCCAGCTCCAGGGTGAGGGGCAGGGCAGGGCAGGGCACAGGTTGAGATGGGGAAACTGGCACAGGCCGTAGCAAGAGCATATTCGCCCTGATCTGAGGCTTCCATGAACTGCCAGAACCACTGAGCCTCCCAGGGGTCTGGGCGGCCCCCAGACGCCTCTCGTCTGTGGGGCTGGGTGTCTCGAGCCATAGCTTCTCACTGCCCATAGCCCAGAGAGTGACCACAGCCCCCTCACTGTCCATTGCCCAGAGAGTGACCACAGCCCCCTCACTGTCCATTGCCCAGAGAGTGACCACAGCCCCCTCACTGCCCATAGCCCAGAGAGTGACCACATCCCCCCACTGCCCATAGCCCAGAGAGTGACCACAGCCCCCTCACTGCCAATAGCCCAGAGAGTGACCACAGCTCCCTCACTGCCATAGCTCAGAGAGTGACCACAACCCCCTCACTGCCCATAGCCCAGAGAATGACCACAGCCCCTCACTGCCGATGGCCCAGAGAGTGACCAAAGCCCCCTCACTGCCATAGCTCAGAGAATGACCACAGCCCCTCACTGCCCATAGCCCAGAGAGTGCCCACAGCCCCTCAATGCCCATAGCCCAGAGAGTGCCCACAGACCCCTCACTGCCGACAGCCCAGAGAGTGCCCACAGACCCCTCACTGCCCATAGCCCAGAGAGTGACCACAGCCCCCTCAGTGCCGACAGCCAGAGAGTGACCACAGCCCCCCCTCACTGCCGATAGCCCAGAGAGTGACCACAGCCCCTTTCACTGCCGATAGCCAGAGAGTAACCACAGTCCCCTCACTGCCGACAGCCAGAGAGTGACCACAGCCCCCTCACTGCTGATAGCCCAGAGAGTGACCACAGCCCCCTCACTGCCAATAGCCCAGAGAGTGACCACAGCCCCTCACTGCTGATAGCCCAGAGAGTGACCACAGCCCCCAGTACCGATAGCCCAGAGAGTGACCACAGGCCCCCTCAGTACAGATGGCCCAGAGAGTGACCACAGTCCTTCTCACTGCCCATAGCCCAGAGAGTGACTACAGCCCCCTCACTACCGATAGCCCAGAGAGTGACCACAGTCTCTTTTCACTGCCAATAGCCCAGAGAGGTGACCACAGCCCCCTCACTGCCGACAGCCCAGAGAGTGACCACAGCCCCTCACTGCTGACAGCCCGGAGAGTGACCACAACCCCTTTCACTGCCGATAGCCTAGAGAGTGACCACAGCCCCTCACTGCCGAGAAGCCCAGAGAGTGACCAGTCCTTCTCACTGCTGATAGCCCAGGTCTTTGCGGCAGAGCATGTAGGGCGGAGGACAGGCTGCTCTGGGCCCCGAGTCCCTCTTTTGGGTGTGCCTGGCTGCAGGGAGTGAGACCAGCCCAGACGCCATCTGCAGGGAAGAGTCCTTGAGGGGCAGAAATGGGAAAGGAAGGGGCAGCCTGTGCCTGTGCCCAGGAGGGGCTCCGCCAGAATCAGGCCCTGAGGGGGCAGAAATGGGAAAGGGAAGGGGCAGCCTGTGCCTGTGCCCAGGAGGGACTCGCCAGAATCAGGCCCTGAGGGCCAGCTGTGTCAGGCTGTTGGCAGACCATTCCCTCGGGGCAGCTCAGAAAACCCAACTTCCTGTGTGCCGGTTGGGACGCTGCCGGCCCCTCCCCAGCACCCCCTTGGGCTGGTGCCAGCTCGGGAATTTTGATTCTGCTCTGATTTATGTATTTCTATTTTCTTCTTCTCTATCACGTCCAAGACAGGAGGACCAAGGCTGTTAATTTTCTGTAGCATGTTGCAAACATGCCATAAATATTCATTGGACAAAACATTGGCATGTATTTCAGCTTATGTTGGTGATTTAGTATTTGGAGAATGATTTGGAAGGAATCATTCACACTCTAAAGAATCACCACACTATAAATTAGGAATATATACAAAACTGTCATGGAGAGCTGGAGTCACACAAAAAGTCGCATCATAAAACATTTCTGCATCCTTGGATGCTGTTCAGAAACATGAGTTCATGTTTAATGGTGATGCTTTATTCGTTTTGGGTTTCATTAGATCATTATGAGGAATAAACGGAAAGATGTTACCTTAGTAAATAGCTTTATTGCCAATCCAGAAGCCACGGCAGTGTGGGAGAATTGACTTGTTCTCATCGCTGACTTACACAGTAGGAGATCAAGGCGTGGAGCAGCGGAGGGCGGGTGCGAAAGTGGCAGATGTCATAAAAGGTGAGTTGCCAGGAGGGACCGGAGAAAGCGTCAGGGACTTGGGGAGTGTGGAAAGTGCTGGCAGCTCGTTGCCTGGAAACCTGTTGGTCTCCGGAGCCGGAATGTCACACAGACTGCGCCTGGGGTGCTCAGAAGCTTGCAACCCTCCCGAATCCACTCCAGCCTGTGTCCCCAAGCAGCTGGAAGCGCATCCCAGACCCTCTCCAGGAAGTGTTCTGCCGCATGGACGCCCAGCCTGGCCGTGTCGTGGTGGCAGAGCCAGAGTCTGGAGCCACCAACAATCGATGTCCTGGTTGCTTTGGTGGTTGGATCAGAGAGGGGACACTGCCGTGATCTGAGCTTGTCAAGTCTTCAGTCCCTGTATGTGACTTCTCTGGGGAAAGTTCCTATGACCTCTGAAAGCATGTTAAAAGCAACCTCCTGGGGCTGGAGCGATAGCACAATGGGTAGGGCGTTTGCCTTGCACGACTGACCTGGGTTTGATCCCGGCATCGCATATGGTCCCTGAGCACCGCCAGGAGTAATTCCTGAGCGAAGAGCCAGGAGTAACCCCTGAGCATCGCCGGGTATGACCCAAAAAAAAGCAGAAACAATAAAAGGCAGCCTCTGGCCAAGAGTCATTGCAGAGGGTCATTGTGGGGAAGGAGGGAGGATGGGGTCCCAGAGGTCAGTTTCCATGAGGAGGGGTCAGGGAGCGAGCCAGAGTCCCAGGTGGGATATCCAGAGTCAGGGCTGGAGGTGTGAGCAGGAGTCCGGCCAGGAGCCTTCCCAGAATTCAGCCTCTGTCTATGGCAGAGTTTTTGAGTTTTACTAGTGGAGGCGGTGGTTCGCCACAGCCCAGAGTGAGGGCTGTGAGCTCACTGTGACCTGTGGACCAGGGTGTGGGGGTCATTGGGGGGACGGTGACAGGGCAGCCGGGAGGGGCTTGCCACAGAGCTGTCCACGCTGGGTTTCCAACATGCTGAGGCCACTCAGATCAGTTATCCCTGACCTCCAGGACGTGGGTCTCTGTCCCCCAGATTTTAGGGGATCCCAGGCTGAGGCGTGGTTATGTCTCAGAAGTCAGTGGTCTCTGCTGGGGCGCAGGCTCTTGTCTCCTGTTGTAGAGAGGATTCCTGGAGCTGGTTTGGCAGGGCAGCGCCATAAGGGGGTGTTGGGCTCCTTCTGTTTGCGCCCTCTGCCTCCTCAGCAGGTGTCCCAGCTAAACTCAGTGGCTTGGAAAATCTTGCTCTTTTCTTTGCCTTGCACCCTTTGCGTGCTCTTGTATAGGAGTTGCGTGCTTTTGTTTAGATATAGGAAGACAGTTAGGCTAATTTGTTTTTCTTGGACTTGCCCCATATTCTTTAACTAAATACCTCAACTGAGGTATGGATTGACAAGCCTATGGATTGTTTTTAAGTCGTCACACTCCAAGAAAGGAGGGTACCACTGAGGGGCTGGATGGAACCCGGAAGAGAGACTACCCTAGCTTCGATATGAGATGACTTGTCTGCACCTGAGGCAAAACCTAAACCAAGCTTTGTTCCGACCCAGAGCTAAAATAGCAAGGTCAGAGAAGGAGCTCTGTGCTTGCCTAAGTAAGTTGATAAGGACCCTGAGGGGCTGGATCAATCTGGTGAGGGGAATGCAGTGTGGACTATATGTGCCATCTCCCTGGGAAAAGTCACCCTAATCCCAGGTGTAGATAAATGCCTGTCCCTCCCACTCATGTCTATACAAAAACTACTAGAAACATCATTAAAGTAATTGTTTATTAACTCAAGATAAGAGAAATCAACATCCTGAGATTCCACAACAGCGCCAGGAGGCTGGGGCAGAGCCTCCTGGATTTTTTGCACCTGGTGAGAGAAAGCCCACCTCACTTCCTTTATTTTCAGAGTAAAATCTCTTTTATATTATGTCCCCAGCCTTTTGTGAAGCTCTGCCCCTTCCTTGAAAAACTATAAAAGGAACTCTCTTGTTTGGCCGGGGGTCGTCAGTGGTCTGAGTGAGTTAGTCTAGTCAGCTCTCCTCCGCTGGGTGGGTCTCTCTCTCTCTCTCTGTCTCTGTCTCTCTTTTCTCTCTGCTCTCGCTCTTTCTGTTGGTGTGTGGATAAGTAAAACTTTGGACTTTCAAATGATTGGTGGTCATGCTTCTGTGTCCTTTGGCGGTGGGGACGACTGTTGGCCTCCGAATGCAGTCAGGGAAACTGGACGGACCCTAATACTGTTGAGGACTCCAGACAGCCCTGAAGTCTGGACAGACCCGACAGGGGAGGACCAAAAACCATCAGGAAAATACGCTTTCCTGCAGAGAGAGCCAGAGCTGGGAGTCAAGGGGCCCACATTCACAGCCAGGATATGGGCTCAGGGTGGGGCACCTGGGGCCCTGGTCTTAGGGGTTCCTTCGGGGTCTCAGGGGCTCCCTACCAGACACTGCCCAGGAACCAGAGTTTGCTCTGAGTCTGGCCAGGGCCTCTGCCCAGCCGGTCTGACCTTTCTGGGCTGGTTGCTGGAATCGAGTTGAGAGCAAGAGAAACCACTTTTCCAGAAGCTGCTCATTTCTCCAAACACCAGGGTTTCTTGGTTCTAGACGCCTCTTGCCTCACTGTCAACCCACCCAGGAGCCTGTGACAGCTGCCTTCAGTTAACATGGAGCCTTGCAGGGCTGGGATGCGCTGTCCGCAGACACAGCCCAACTGTTTGCACCTCCCTCTCCCTCAGCTCTGAGACAGGCCATCTCTGTACCTCCATCTCCCTCAGCTCTGAGACAGGCCGTGTCTGTACCTCCATCTCCCTCAGCTCTGAGACAGGTCGTGGTCTGTATCTCCATCTCCCTCAGCTCTGAGACAGGCCGTGTCTGTATCTCCATCTCCCTCAGCTTTGAGACAGGCCGTGTTCGCACCTCCCTCTCCCTCAGCTCAGAGACAGGCCGTGGTCTGTATCTCCATCTCCCTCAACTCTGAGACAGGCCGTGTCTGTACCTCCATCTCCCTCAGCTCTGAGACAGGCCGTGTCTGTACCTCCATCTCCCTCAGCTCTGAGATAGTCCGTGTCTGTATCTCCATCTCCCTCAGCTCTGAGACAGGCCGTGTCTGTATCTCCCATCTCCCTCAGCTCTGAGACAGGGCCGTGTCCGACCTCCATCTCCCTCAGCTCTGAGACAGGCCGTGTCTGTATCTCCATCTCCCTCAACTCTGAGACAGGCCGTGTCTGTCACCTCCATCTCCCTCAGCTCTGAGACAGGCCGTGTCTGTACCTCCATCTCCCTCAGCTCTGAGACAGGCCGTGCACGCCTCCATCTCCCTCAGCTCTGAGACAGGCCGTGTCCCGCACCTCCCTCTCCCTCAGCTCCAGAGACAGGCCGTGTCTGTATCTCCCATCTCCCTCAGCTCTGAGACAGGCCGTGTCTGTATCTCCATCTCCCTCAGCTCTGAGACAGGCCGTGTTCGCACCTCCCTCTCCCTCAGCTCAGAGACAGGCCGTGTCTGTATCTCCATCTCCCCTCAACTCTGAGACAGGCCGTGTCTGTATCTCCATCTCCCTCAGCTCTGAGACAGGCCGTGTCTGTACCTCCATCTCCCTCAGCTCTGAGAGACAGGTGTTTCTGGCACTGCTGCGTGGTTGACTGGGGCCTCAGCATGGCAGTTCCCGGGCACCATTGGCCTCCCAGGTGGACTCTGGGGCACAGCATAAGGCCACAGCTGGACAGGCAGCAGGCCCCGAAGCTGCCACCAGCTGGAGGTGCTGGTGGGAGGAGGGGAGAGTCATGGCTGCCGTGTAGGGTTCTCGGTGCCTGGCGCCCCAGAATCAGGCCGCGGGTTGTGTTGCTCTCCTGGTTCCTTTTCTGCCCTTTCTTTCTTCCTCAGGAACCGGACTGCTGTCCTGGCCAGTAGCAGCATGTTCTGAGGCGTGATGCTGCCCCTGCTGCTCTGGGTCAGCCGGGCCCGCTCCTGCTGCCCGGACCCCCACCCCGCTCTGCTCACGCGGCCTGGACACTTGTGCACTGTCTGTCCCTGAGTCCTGGTCTGCAGGGCTCGAGAGCTCAGCCTCCTCCCTGGCCTGTCCTGTGTGCGTCATGCCCGGGTTGCTGTGGTTTATTTTTTGCTTAAGGGAGACTCTGTGTCTTGGCACCTTCTCTCTCACCTTGCTGCTGCCTCCGCTGAGTTCCTTTCAGCAGGTCAAGGTGTGTGAGCAGGCGTTGCAGTTGAACAGAGGGGGTCAGGAGGAGCCACAGACGTCACCTTCAGTGGGCTCAGGAGAGGAGTGCGGTGAGCACCACCCATCAGGAACAGCGACCCACCAGGCAGTGACTATGGTTGGGACCCGTGGGGAGGTGACTGGCTGGCATCTGTGGTGAGTGGGATCTGAGGTAACTGGCTGGGATATGAATTGGCCAGTTGGGATCAATGGTAACTGTGGTTGGGATCTGAGATGACTAGTTGGGACGAGATGACTGTATGTGATCTAAGGCGATTGGTTGGGATCTGTGATGACTCTGGATGGGATTTGAGGTGACTGGTTGTGATATGAGTTGTCTGGTTTGGATCTGAGGTGACTGGTTGGAATCTGAGTATGACTGGTGGGGATTTGAGGTAACTGGTTGGAATTTGTGATAACTGTGACTGGGATCTGAGGTGACCGATTTGGATCTATGATAACTGTGGCTGGGATCTGAGGTAAGTGATTGGAATCTGAGATAACTGGTTGGGATCTGAGGTGACTGGTTAGAATATGAGATGAATGGCTGGGGATCTGAGGTGACTGGTTGGGATCTGTGATAATTGTGACTGGGATCTGAGGTGACTGGTTGGGATCTGTGAGTGGCTGGGATCTGTGGTGACTATGGTTGAATGTTAGTCTCCCCTGTTGTTGATCTCGGTGTAATAGGACTGCAAAACCAAACAAGGTTTACACATGAAAGCCATTTGGAGAGCAATATAAAAATGTTTTATATTTTAAGGAAGGAGATGAGAAAACGCACATTTGCACTGAATTTTCAAATGAAAAAAGTATGAGACTAATATCCAAGGACAGAAGAAATAGGGGCCAGGCGGACTGGTCCCCTATTGGAAGCTCTCCACAAGTATATGGAGTGGAGGCAGCTAGGATAGAGAAGGGACCACCATGACAATGACAGTAGGAAGTGATCACTCTGGACAAGAACTGATGCTGAAGTTGATAAAGGAATCACTGTATCACTGTCTTCCCGTTCATCATCAATTGACTCGAGCACCAGTAACATCTCCATATGTCCTGTCTCATGCTAGCAGAGCCCAAGGGCACCTGCTTGCTCCAGGAACATAAAGAGCCTCAAACCATTTCACCAGGTCATGGGAATGAGGTCTATAATTGTTACTGATATTTGGCATATCAAATACGACATGGGTAGCTTGCCAGGCTCTGCCGTGCGGGTAGCATACTCTTGTAGTCATCTCAAAATCCAGCATTTATTGATGAACCGATCCGGGCTGTGATAGGCTGGTCTGCTGGATGGAGTTCTGACGAGAGGGAAGTCCAGGATGTGGAAAATGGAGGCCCTCGTGGAGTGGGGGTCGTCTGGCTTGTTGCAAGGCTCTGCTGGGGTGGCTGACCAGGGCTAGGAACCCGCCGGTCCCTCCTGGGGGCCTTGTGAGCAGCTGGGCACAGGGAGAGCCAGTAGCAGCTTTGCCCCATGTCTGTGAGTCTCCCCATGTCTGTGATAAAGGAATAGACATGGTAACTTTCTTGTATATCCCTTCTATGTAAAGGGACATACATGACAACCTTCTTGTATAACCCTTCTATATAAAGGGCCATACATGATAACCTCTAGTACTTGTACTGAAAACCGTAGGTTCAAAAAGGGTGGGAGGGAGAGAGAGACAGAGAGGGACAGAGACAGAGACAAGGACAGAGGCAAGAGACAGAGAGAACAAAAATGTCTGTCATAGAGGCAGGGGAGGATGGTTGGCAGGAGGGAAACTGGGGACATTGGTGCGGGGAAAGGATGCTGGCTCTGAAGAGACCAGTGTTGGAAGATTACATGACTGCAATCATGAACAACTTTATAACTGAAAAAAAAACACAGATGATTGAACTTTAAAAAATTAAAATAAAGAAGGTTGGCGTAAGCAAAAATAAATCCAGATTTCAGTTTTCACAGGATGTCCTTGTCCTCTCCTCCTCTCCTGGTTGATTCATCCCCACGTGCCCTAAATTGTCATCATGTCCTCCTCAGTGGACAGTCTCCCGTGGAGGCCCACAGCCACTGAAACTGTGTGGACAGGGGTCCTGGGAGCTGCTGCAGTGGAATGACCTGCTGTGCCCCTCCGTGTAGCTCACAGCTGGCTGCGGCGGGGGACAGCCCTGGGCTCTAGGGTCCTGCATGTAGCAGGGACCTGCATAGCCACTGCTCGTCCTGGTCCTGCTGTGTCCTCTCCTGGGGTTGGTCACCCCTGGGCACCACCTCATGGCTCAGGGAATGCTTGTCACCCCCCAACCCCACAGCCTGGAGGTGACATTTCCATGGGAATGGGGGGTAATTTACAATAACGGAGTTGGCAAAATAAATGATGGTCACTGAAAATGACGGTCACTGAAAGAGCCGTTACCGATTGGATCCCACGGGATGTCAAAAGATCACGTGGCTGCGCACCTACAAGATGGTCAGACTTCCTTGTCAAGACCCTGAAGGAACGGTTTGAGGCTCTTCATATTCCTGAATCAACCAGATGCCATTGGGCTACATTGGCACATGATAGGGTCCAATGGAAATGTTACTGGCGCCCGCTCGAGTAAATCGATGAATAACGGGATTCAAGTGATCAAGTGATCAAGTGATCACTGAAAGAAGGGAGAGTTTCTGGAGCCGGAGGCCAGGCCTGCAATCTGGGTGCGGAGAGTCGCGCCCTCTCCTCGCGCTGTTTTAAACCAATCTCCAAAACATGAATCATTTGATGACAAAAATAAAGCATAGTCTTTAACTTTCACATTTCAAGTTTTTCTCTTAGATATTTTTAAAATGACAGGCTGTGGTTTCCTTACACAGTAACGTGAAGGCTGGCACGCTCCACAACCACCGAGAAGCCCTCACTCGCCCGCCCACTGATTCTCACGGGCGCTGGCCACAAGCTCCGGTCTTTCCAATGTTCCCAAAAGGTTCATGCTAGAGGACGTACACTTTTGCCTTTTTTATGTAAACATGAGAAAGCAGATCTATCATTTTTTAAAAGGCCCTATTAACCTGTAAGCCAGCGAGAATAGGATTTCATTAAGAAATTCTCATTTAATTTGGAAACACGGCTACATAGAATGTAAGCAGTGAAGCTGCCAGCCTAGTGGAGTCACACACGGTAGTCGAACCCGGAGGGAAGCTTCATTCTGAAATCTCAGCCTTGGATCCTGGGTCCCACTTCCCAGAGGCCACGAAATTCTTAGCTGACATGATCACAGATAGATTAAGAGGGTGGGGGCCAGGGACCCCAGAGCCCGGCTCCCCATGGAAGGTTGCAGGTGGTGGGGCTCTCTACCACTGTGCTCTGGGAGGGCAGAGCTGAGGCCACCATCACGGTAGCCAAGGGAAGGTTCAGGAATTCCAGCAGTGGTCAGCTCAGGACGGTTTGGATCCCGGAGCTCATTGGTCAGCAGATGAGGCATCCCCAGGGGTCTGGGGAAGTTTCTGGAAGAGAAGAGGCATGACCTGGAGGGCAGGATGGAGGAGACGGGCCCCACAACCCAGGCTGACCTGTGACCAGCCCAGAGAGACGAGCCTGGTGAGAGCAGCCTGTAGCGTCTGCGCCACTCTGCAGCACCTGGCACTCACATGCTGGCACACAACCACACACAACCCCACACACACACACACACACACACGGTCATCTGCGTTCAAGCACATGCCTCACACATCTACACACACCCATGCACACTTGTGCACACACCACACCCATCTATACACTCATGCACACTTGTACACACACCACACCCATCTACACACACTCATGCACACTCATACGCCTCACGAGGCTCATCTGCACACAAGCATGCACACTCACGCACACTATGCCCACATGCATGATGCACACAGTCACACACATGCTCATTCACAAACACTGTACACATGCTTGTGCACACACCCATAAACACTCATCGCACTGCCACATACACACTCACTCACACTCATCCACACACCCGTGCTCTTACACACACTCCCATACACACTTATACACACTGCCACATACACACTCACTCACAGTCACACACCCACGCTCATACATACACACCCATACACACGCACACTGCCACATACAACTCACACACAGTCATCTACACACCCGTGCTCATATACACACTCCCATACACACATGCACACTGCCACATACACATTCACACACAGCCATCTACACACCTATGCTCATACATACACACCCATACATACTTACGCACACTGCCACATACAACTCACAGTCATCCACACACCCGTGCTCATATACACACACCCATACACACTTATACATGCGCCACATACACATTCACACATAGTCATCCACACACTCGTGCTCATACACACACACCCATACACACTTATACACGCTGCCACATACACATTCATACAGTCATCCACACACCCATGCTCATATACACACACCCATACACACTTATATATGCTGCCACATACACATTCACACATAGTCATCCACACACCCGTGCTCATACACACACATCCATACACACTTATATACACTGCCACATACACATTCACACACAGTCATCCACACACCAGTGCTCATATACACACACATACACACTTATGCACACTGCCACATACAACTCACACACAGTCATCCACACACCCGTGCTCATACACACACCCATACACACATACACACTGCCACATACACATTCACACACAGTCATCCACACATCCATGCTCATACATACACACCCATACACACTTATGCACACCGCCACATACAATTCACACAGTCATCCACACACCCGTGCTCATATACACACACCCATACACACATGCACACTGCCACCAACATGTTCATTCACATGCTCTTTGTTTGGCACACATCCACGAACACACACTCATACACCCCGTTCACCCAGCTACCACATGACCATCCACAAACCCATTAATGCACTCCTACACACATCCCCATGCACACTCATGAACACAGGTGCACAAGTGCTCACTGGCGCTTCGGACATGAGCCCTCCGGTAGGTTTCTGGACACCCGGACGTAAAGGGAAGTGAGGAAGGGTCAGGCCTGTCCCATGAGGGCAGCAGTGGCCGCTATGCTGGGCGGCCTGCTGACTGTGCCCCAACTGCACGGTCCCGCTTCTCTCCTGGTGGAGATGCGGCAGGACCTGGGGAGCAGGCACAGGACAGGGGGCGCCCCAGGGCCCCGGGAGGACGGAGTGAAACACCTGGGATGGAAAATCACTTTGAAACGTCATCCCAGAGCACTTAGCACAAGCCGGGAGATGGCCCGTTACGACCAGTTTGCAGAGATCTTTTTAACCTAATTTACGCCCATTCCGTTGTGATTCTCCAGATACTGCTGTGTACAGAAATCCAATTACCGTAGCTGGACAAATTAAAATGTTTCTCAATGCGTCATCGTACATCCTTCCGGAGAACACCAAAGCTGGCCGTGAGCTCTTCCGCGCCGCCGCAGAAGCCATCACGGGGGCCCGGAGCTCCCTGCCTCGGAGAGTTCTGCTGCCTCTGGTGCTGCGGGGGAGGCGAGGTCCTGCCCAGTAGCACCAGGCTGCCAAAAGGCCCCCAGGTCTGTGGGTGCCCCAAGCTGGGTGCTGGTCTGCACTGGGCTCTTTAGTCTGTCTTCATGCAAAGGGCAAGCTCTAGCCACGTGAGCTCTAGCCGCAGGGACCCCCGAACCAGCTCCACTTCCGGGTGCTTTTCCAGGAAAGCGAGCTGATTCCGATTTGAAATCGCACCAATGTTAGGACTCGGGAGTCGAGTCTGACTGTCAGTGTTGGAGTGGGCGGAGACCGCCTACGGCCGCTCGCAGGGCCCTCCTCTGCTCTGCTTCCTGCTCTTGGCCGCGTTCCTGATCTGCGGGCGTGCGGCAGGCCTGGGCACACTCAACGTCCAGTGTCCCCTAGGTCAGTGAGCCGGCGTCCCTGTGCCTCCAGGACCTTTCCCGCCAGTGGCACGTGACCTCCTCACGCGGGCTTCAGGGCTGTGGTTCTCAGTGCTGCCCTGGACGGTCCCTGCACAGGGCCTGACTGATGTCCAGTCCCAAGAGCTGTGTGGCCTTTTCTGGTTTGGTCTTGGTTCCATTTGGACTTAGTGTTTTAGTTTTTGGTGTGGAGGCAACATCCAGAGTTTCTGAGGAGGTCTTTCCTCACTCTGTGCTCCAGAGTAAATCCTGGTGGTCTCAGGGGACAGGACAGTGAGGCGCGTCCAGCGCATGTGGGCAGCGCCTTCATCCTGACCCTCTCTCTGGCTCTTCGCACAGCTACGCCCACTCCAATTACCCAGAACTGTCTGTCTCTGTGGCTCTGCTGGAAAATCAAAGGATGATGATGATGCGAGCGGCGATGACGGCGACGACGGCGACGATGATGATGATGATGATGATGATGATGATGATGATGAAGGCTTACCTCTGGACTCAATGTTCTCCGTTTACCCTTCCGCCATTTAACTGAGCCTCTCAGAGGGAGCAACACGCCTCAGGGCGCGAGGCCCTTCCTTTCCTTCCGTGGGAAGCCCCATGAGTGAGGATTGCCGAGCGGGTGCTTGCACCTAAGTGATCGTCCCTCGACACGCCGTTGCTGAGACGCTTGAAACTGCGCCTAAGTACCCACATACGGTGAGAAAATAGTCTCCTAGCAGGCTTGCTTATCCAACTGAATAACAAAACGGATTTGGGTGAGTTTTCCAGCTAGCTGGTGGGGGTCTGTCTGCCAGTGTGTGGCTTCGTCTGCAAAAGGAACATGCGGACGGGCTGCTTTCCCCACTCACCCCTCTGTGAAATATTTCCTGCAAATAAACAAGAATCCTCTCTGCACCTTTCCCGGGGCGCAGCTGTGCAGAGAGACAGCCCCGGCTGCGGGCCCATGTCTGAGCTCACACTGAGCTGCTCTCTGCAGACAGAAGCAGACAGCAGGACCAGCTGCCTTACAGCGGGAGCGTGGTGGACAGAGGGGCCCAGACAGCAGGACCAGCTGCCTTGCAGCGGGAGCATGGTGGACAGAGGGGCCCAGACAGCAGGACCAGCTGCCTTACAGCGGGGCGTGGTGGACAGAGGGGCCCAGACAGCAGGACCAGCTGCCTTACAGCGGGAGCGTGGTGGACAGAGGGGCCCAGACAGCAGGACCAGCTGCCTACAGCAGGAGCGTGGTGGACAGAGGGCCCAGACAGCAGGACCAGCTGCCTTACAGCGGGAGCGTGGTGGACAGAGGGGCCCAGACAGCAGGACCAGCTGCCTACAGCAGGAGCGTGGTGGACAGAGGGGCCCAGACAGCAGGACCAGCTGCCTTGCAGCGGGAGCGTGGTGGACAGAAGGGCCCAGACAGCAGGACCAGCTGCCTTACAGCGGGAGCGTGGTGGACAGAGGGGACAGGACAGCAGGACCAGCTGCCTTACAGCGGGAGCGTGGTGGACAGAGGGGCCCAGACAGCAGGACCAGCTGCCTTACAGCGGGAGCGTGGTGGACAGAGGGCCCAGACAGCAGGACCAGCTGCCTTACAGCAGGAGCGTGGTGGACAGAGGGCCCAGACAGCAGGACCAGCTGCCTTACAGCGGGAGCATGGTGGACCGAGGGCCCAGACAGCAGGACCAGCTGCCTTACAGCGGGAGCGTGGTGGACAGAGGGCCCAGACAGCAGGACCAGCTGCCTTACAGCGGGAGCGTGGTTGACAGAGGGGCCCAGACAGCAGGACCAGCTGCCTTACAGCGGGAGCGTGGTGGACCGAGGGGCCCAGACAGCAGGACCAGCTGCCTTACAGCGGGAGCGTGGTGGACCGAGGGCCCAGACAGCAGGACCAGCTGCCTTACAGCGGGAGCGTGGTGGACAGAAGGGCCCAGACAGCAGGACCAGCTGCCTTACAGCGGGGCGCGTGGTGGACAGAGGGGCCCAGACAGCAGGACCAGCTGCCTTACAGCGGGAGCATGGTGGACAGAGGGGCCCAGACAGCAGGACCAGCTGCCTTACAGCGGGAGCATGGTGGACAGAGGGGCCCAGACAGCAGGACCAGCTGCCTTACAGCGGGAGCGTGGTGGACAGAGGGGCCCAGACAGCAGGACCAGCTGCCTTACAGCGGGAACGTGGTGGACCGAGGGCCCAGACAGCAGGACCAGCTGCCTTACAGCGGGAGCATGGTAGACAGAGGGGCTCAGACAGCAGGACCAGCTGCCTTACAGCGGGAGCGTGGTGGACAGAGGGTCCCAGACAGCAGGATCAGCTGCCTTACAGCGGGGCGCGGTGGACAGAGGGGCCCAGACAGCAGGACCAGCTGCCTTACAGCGGGAGCGTGGTGGACCGAGGGGCCCAGACAGCAGGACCAGCTGCCTTGCAGCGGGAGCGTGGTGGACAGAGGGTCCCCAGACAGCAGGACCAGCTGCCTTGCAGCGGGAGCGTGGTGGACAGAGGGGCCAAGACAGCAGGACCAGCTGCCTTACAGCGGGAGCATGGTGGACAGAGGGGCCCAGACAGCAGGACCAGCTGCCTTACAGCAGGAGCGTGGTGGACAGAGGGGCCCAGACAGCAGGACCAGCTGCCTTACAGCGGGAACGTGGTGGACAGAGGGGTCCAGACAGCAGGACCAGCTGCCTTACAGCGGGAGGCGTGGTGGACAGAGGGGACAGGACAGCAGGACCAGCTGCCTTACAGCAGGGCGTGGTGGACAGAGGCCCAGACAGCAGGACCAGCTGCCTTCGGGAGCGTGGTGGAGAGGAAGAACAGGACGCTGCCTACCGGCATGGTGGAGAGGCCAGCGGGACCGCGCCTGCAGCGGGGCGTGGTGGACAGAGGGGCCCAGACAGCAGGACCAGCTGCCTTACAGCGGGAGTGTGGTGGACAGAGGGGCCCAGACAGCAGGACCAGCTGCCTTGCAGCAGGAGCGGGGTGGACAGAAGGGCCCAGACAGCAGGACCAGCTGCCTTACAGCAGGAGCGTGGTGGATGAGGGCCCAGGGCTTGCCTGCACCTGTCCTGTCTCCACCGCGCCTGCGCGCCCGTCCAGGGTCATCCCGCACCTTCTACACAGTCCCGTTGGCAGCCGGTGGGGGACCTGGGTGCTTTCTTTGTCCTTCCCATAGGAGAAACCACAGAGTGGACAGCAAGTGGACAGCGAAGTGGTCAGGCTCCATCAAGCCTCTCAGCCTGTCCCTTCCCAGCCCAGAGCCCTGGGGACGGTGCCACTAGGTCCCAGGCCCTGGGCCACCAGCTGCCCGTCGCTCTTGGTTCCCTTCTCCACTCAAGCACCGGCTTCGGCCCTTTGCAGGTCAAACCTGTGCTCTTGGGGACGTGTCCAGAACCAGGACAGGGTCAGAAGCGCTGGAGCGGCCGAGGGGCACCCCAGAGTCCTCACGGCGCCCCACCTGGCAGCCCCTGACTGGCTGTTCTTGCTCGTTCGCTTGAAGTTGGCGTCTGTGATTTGCTGCTCACATACACTCACACAGACACACACACACTCACACACACTCACACTCACACACACTCATACTCACACACACTCATACTCACACACACTCATACTCACACACTCATGCACACACTCATACACACTCAAACACACATACTCACAACACACACACTCACAGTCACACACACACTCACACACAGACACACACACACACACACACACACACACACACCCTGGAGCCTGGGCACCCTCGGCACCTCTGTTGGGACCCTGATTCTCTGTCACGTGTGCAGAGGAGAGAGGCCGGGAGCATCTGAGCAGGTGCCGGGCACACGGGCAGGAGGGGCACAGGCCGTGGCACCCACTGGGACAGGTGCCACCCTGGCAGCAGGGAAGGTCCACCCTGGACAGACCCCATATCTGAGCTCGCAGAACCACTGCATCTCAGCACCCGCCTGGCACCGTTTATGGTGGTCTCGGCCCGGAAAGCCTCAGGGAGGACACGGGGCCTGAGGAGCAGCCGAGCCGCCGGCGTTTCCCGGAGCTGAACGGAACATGCGAACGGCTGCTTCCCCCACCCTTGCCTCTTCATGCAGGCCACGCGGGGACCCCGCCAGCATGAGCACGCAGACGGAGCAGCAGTGGGGGCCGCTCTCCTCAGCCCCATTTCCACGCACAGCACCGGCGTCAAAGAGTATTTTCTTATCTTTTAAAAATAAGAAAACGTGGGGGCGGAGCGATAGCCCAATGGGTAGGGCGTTTGCCTTGCATGGGGCTGGCCTGTGACGGCTCGGGTTCGATCCCCGGCATCCCATATGGTCCCCAAGCACCACCAGGAGTAATTCCTGAGTGCAGAGCCAGGAGTAACCCCTGAGCATTGCTGGGTGTGACCCAAAAAGCAAAAAAAAAAAAAGAAGAAGAAGAAGGAGGAGGAGGAGGAGGAGGAGGAGGAGGAGGAGGAGGAGGAGGAAGAGGAAGAGAAAGGAGAAGGAGAAGGAGAAGAAGAATAAGAACGAGAACAAGAACAAGAACAAGAACTGGAGCTGATCTCAGATCTTGTACAGAAAGTGGCCAGTGGCTTGGTCCAGCCTGAGTTATTATTCTCAGGGCTTTTCGTCCCATTTTTGGGATAGTCTACATATTCTATGACTCTTTACACACACTCGCCTCTTCCTTCCTGACTGTCTTCTTACTGCACAACCCTCAGTTCCCAGCTCAGCACTGCGAGGACACCGCCCACCACCAGGGCCTGGAGGTGGAGCCTGGGGCGTCCAGGGAAGCTCTGTAGGGCATCGTGTGGCCTCGTGTCCCGAGTGTTCGTGTCAAACATCTTTTCTGAGTTCGTTGCTCTGATCACGAGGTTTTTCTCATCCAGCTGTAACTATTCCTGGTTGCATGAGTTGATTTTTGAGTGTTGAACCCTTGCATGTCTGTGAAACACCCCGCTCTGGGCGATGTGTGGTCCTTTCACACACGCTGGATTCTGTGTGCCGTGTTTGGGCATTTTCGTTCTCATGTTCAAGAGAGATCCTGGTTCGTCTGAAGGGAAGCTCTTGACACCATCCCTGTCGGCTTTCAGCAGCAGACACAAGAGCCGTCGAGCCCTGCTGCTCTCAGAGCTGCTTCCGCAGTGAGGCACCGCTGAGGAAGGGCTGGCGTAGAATGAACCACACACTCGGCTCCGGCTTAGGTGGTCTTCAGAGTTTGCACCATATTCCTGTCAATCGGCAAGGTGGTACCAGAAAGGTGGTGGAAGCACATGCAACTTTGATTCAGAAATTTGATTCTTGGGTCTTTTCATATTTGCCTGTTTCGAAATGAACTTGTTGGACTCATTTGCTGTAGAAGCGTCTATTCTATGGCAGCTCGTGTTATTAGCCGCACAGGTGGAGGTCCACCATTCTTGAAGCCCACAACTCAACGGTTAATGCGTTGCTGCTGATTTCTTTATCATTTTTTTTACAAATTATGTCTCTTTTAAACAATTCCTAGCTTCAAATCTGTCTTCATTGGTTTTAACTTTTAAAAATGGTGTGTAGTTGGGTCTTTTGGACAGTTAAATGGCGCGCCTTCCTCACCAGGGTATATCCCTCACATTCACTTCATTTTGGTTGCTGATGTATTTATTATTTTACAAGTACTCATTTTTATTCTAGCAGCCAGATACTGTGAGAAAAATAATAATGGTTTGTTCAGAATAGATATGCATGTATTAAATTAACATAGAAATAATAAGCTAATTTCTCCCTAATATTCTTTGAAGGTTAATCTTTGAGTATTAGTAGGATGATAGGATTTATAAATGAGACTCATTAAACCCAGTTAAGACCAACAGAGAGATGCCAGGAAAGAAATAAAAGAGGTCAGAGAAAGAAGGGAAGAAAGAGAAGTGAAATCCTTCAGCTCTGCTAAATTACCATAGAGAATCTATAATGCAGACAAACCCATGCCAAAACGATTTTAGTAAGAATAAATGTGTTTTAACATCAAAGTCACATTTGAGACAAAGCTTTGTTTTTGAGTATCAGACAGAAGTGGCTGGAGTCGGGTGCAGAGGGGGCTTTGGGGGTGGGGGGCATGGTTGTTGGTCCCCACGGCCCCCCCCCCTCCCCCATCATCTGGACCTGGCAAGTTCTTGTCTGCAGGACAAACATGCCCTGGGTGGCCCCCACCCTGGAGAGTAGAGACTTGTGCTCCTGGGGGGCACTCATACATCCTCTCAACATCTCTGCTGGGTGGCAGTGGCCGTTCAGGAGTGACCAGCCAGCCACTGTCCAGCCCCTTGTTCTCCTGGGTTTGCTGTTTCTTCTCTCCCCTTTGGGGCTCTCCAGGGATGCTCCGTGCTCTGCCCTGAGCCTCTGACTGCGGGATCGGGAGGGCCTTCCACTTCGGACATTCTCCTCCCTCTCTCTGCTCCTCCCAGGAAGTCAGATATTCTGTGGCCCAGATTCGACCCAAATGCCCCTGTTCACCTTCTTCTTATTGTTTTTTAAAAACATTCTGGACTCAGTTTTTCAATCCTCCTCCTTCTCCTTCCCCTCCACCCTGTTTTTAAAAGTCAGCAGCATGATTTACTCCTGAAAAGTCATTTAGTTCTTTAATGACTCCACTTGGCTGAGTCTGTGGACAGTATTCCGTGAGCGTTCGGTATTGGATACTGCCAGGGATGCTGGATTCCCCACAGTAGGAAGGAACAAGTTCCCTTTTATTTCAAGGGCTGGCAGTGGACAGACAAAATTAGCACAGTTCTAAAGACTTTTGCTTATCATCAATATTAAACAAACTCTGCTAATACAATCCAAGGTCAGAGAGAGCCCCAAACCTCTAATTCCTGGCTGGATCCAGGCCATGTGCTCAGGTTGGGACCAAAACCAAGATGGAGGGAGCCTTGTTGTCCAAAGGCAAGTTTTCTTACTCCCAAGGAGCCAGAAACCCAAGGTTGGTCCACGAAGGAAGGGGCTGTGCAAAGACAAAACCAGCACTCATACGCAAATCTCCAGGCAAACATTCCCTAGCCCAGGTCTAAACAAATGTTAATTGCCAGATTTGGCACAGATTTGGTCTCAGGCTCCTGCACAAAGGTGCTTGTGGAGATGGGGGAATCACCCCTGAGAGCAAAGGCAACTCAGGGTTTAATACATGGGGAAATAGCATTATAATTTCTTAACCATGTACATCAGGCAGCCAGAGGTATCTCCAAACCTCTGCAAGGTCCATATCTATTCCAGAGTAATTTTTCATGTTCTGCCTTTAGTATTACGGAGAGTCATGTTCGCTTGCCTGGGGAAAACTTAGCATGTCTCCCTCCTTGATCTTAGCAGAGCTAATTTCAAAGATAAGGGTCCCTGATGTAGCCAGGCATTCCTGGTATATTTCTAATTGTCCCATAACGAGGACCCATGGAAATCATAAGAGAAATACCCCACCTCGCTAGCATTGGACTTATGATAAGATTATTCTGCTATTCAGAGTTATAATTCAAACTGTCTTTCCCAATCCTGCCCCCAATCTCCTACTGTGATTTGCTCTGAGGCTGATCAAATCCCTCTCCCACAGCCACGTGATGGAAACCTTTGAAAAGTGTCTGCAATCTCCTATTCTGATTGTGAGGGATCTGATTAGCTTGAGTGCCTGGCCTCAGGGCAATGCAGAATAGCTGCAGAAATTGAGAACTCCCAGAAATTTGAGCTGCAGAAATTGAGAGCTCCAGGACCAGCCCTGGACTCTGGCTTTCTTTGGTTTTCTCTCCCATAGACAGACGTGCCCTTCCTGGCCAAATCCGTGCTCCGGCCTCTGTCTGGAGTTGCTTTGATCCCCCAACCCCACCCGTGAGTTACCGAGACGTTACCAGCATGTCTTGCTCTTTCTCCCTGAGTGTGTGAGCACTGGAAGCAAAGGTGGGGCGCTCTCTGCACTTGTTTAAGGCTGGAGCAGCAGGTGGCACCTGCCACCTCCACCTGTTCCATTTCTCTCCAGATGTTTAGGTCTGGCCTGCAATGTCCAGACACAGAAAGGCCAGTGGGGCAGTGGGCAGGTACATCTGGACACAGAGGTCGTGGCATGCCAGCAGGGACAGCCCCAGGGAGCACTGTGGGTGAGGGCTGGGAACGCCTGCCAGATCCACTTAACTTTCCAGGGTGCTCCCATTTGCAGAGCTGTGGCATGAAAGATTGGGCTTAGCTTTGTGTATTTTCAGTTCGCCCAAGATTTGGTATTAATTGGACCGTCAGTCTTCATTGCAGATGCTTTTCAAAGGTCTCCATCCCGTGGCTGTGGGAGAGGGGCTTGGTCAGCCTCCGAGGCCTTAGCACAGGTCTTGCGACTCTGGGAGATACTAGCGAGCGGCTAACAGCACAAAATCCTGCACGTCAAGCTTAATCTTGTTATTCATTCATCTGTGTTATTCCACCAGCGCTGGTTCTCCAGCTGCGACATTGCTGTCTGCCATGGCACGTGCGGCTCTCTGAGGGACAAGTGAGGGGCAGAGATGGGGGGAAACCGAGGCCTGAGCCGCTCGCGCACTATGGGGCTATTGTCTTTGACTCAAACCCCTCTAAGGACTGCAGAGGGCAAAGATGAGGCTGTCCATGCAGTGCCGTAGTCCAGTGTGAGGAGTAATTTGAAATTCCAAAGCCTACGGAATGCTGTTGGTGGACCATTCAGTAGCAGGGGAGAGACGCACTCACTGGCTTCTAGTAAGTTCTCTGGGCAAATTCATACTTCCTCCTGACACAGCGTCCAGATCCTAATGCCTGATGTGGCAGCACCACAGACACTGTGACCAGCCTCAGCGTCTGTGCAACAGCACCTCAGATGCTGGGAAATCGGGATTGGTTGTGAGAGCATGAAAGGGCCCAACCCCGCTGCTGGGGGCCAGGGATGCTGCCGCGAGTCCCCTCAAATGCTTCATAAAAATCAAGGGAGTCAATAAAATGAAAGCGAAGGGCCAGCCCGGGCCACGCTGGTCAGCAACAGGAGCAGAATCAAATGTGCCCTAGCTCCTGTCAGCGCGGCCCGGTCCCTGCAAGGCAAGAGCTGGACCTCAGCACATCCTACATCCACCTGACCTCAGCCAAAGTTGGAGGAATGTCCCGAAAACTCTTGAGACTCTGCCGAACTATGCTGAAGGAATGTTCGGAAACGCTGACAGCGCGTTTCCTGAAGCTCCTAGAAAGTGTTTCTCTTAAATAAACATTAAAGCTAACAATATGAGGGTTACTATGTTTTTTTAATTATAGTTATCTTAGTAATGTAACCTTTCAGTGATAACACTGACCTAAATAAATGCATTACTTCTCAAAGTTAATATGATTAGGATGCAGATTGGGGCCGGAGCAATAGTTCAGCAGCTGGAGTGCTTGGCTTGCATGCTGCCGAGCAGTTTGCTCAGCGGACATCTGCTCACAGCGCTGTGGAGTGGCCTGTCCAGCTTTGCCCCGCCCTCAGCAGGACTCTCCGAGCGCTTCTTGGCTTTCTGCTGCGGCCAGTCTACACTGTCTCCCACCCGTGTTATAAGAAGCAGCTTCCCTCCCCTGCCCAGAACTTGTTATTTTCTGCTCAGAATGAAACCATCGGCCCAGGTTTCCAGTGCTAGGGTTCTGGCCTCGCCTTGTCCCACCGTCCCTCCGACACAGCCCTTAACCGGCGTGAAGGAGAGTGGCCAGGTGCTTATCCCTCAGACTGTAGTTTAGGCCTGCTCCTTCCAGGCCGGTGAGGAGTCATCACAGGAGACTAGGGCACCTCCTTCCTGAGCACACGCACTGCTTCCCTGCAGGAGGCCGGAAAGGCACCTGGGCACCGCTGCAGGCTCGAACTCCCTCCCCTCCGCCAGGACCACAGGGGAACCCACTGTGTCACAGGTCCTGTCACTCCATCAACATGAATGGACACCGCGGCTCCCTCAGAGCCAGCCTTCTGCTGTGGAAGGCGAACCTCGCTCTCTTCCCTCACCACGCTGTGGGTGGACGGCACCAGAGCTGGCCCTGGCCTTCTGCTGTGCAAGGCGAATCTTGTCTCTTCCCTCACCACCCTGTGGGTGGACGTCACCAGAGCTGGCCCTGGCCTTCTGCTGTGCAAGGCGAATCTTGTCTCTTCCCTCACCACCCTGTGGGTGGACGTCACCAGAGCTGGCCCTGGTCTTCTTCTGCTGTGCAAGGCGAATCTCGTCTTCCCTCACCACCCTGTGGGTGGACATGACCAGAGCTGGCCCTGGTCTTCGCTGTCAAGGCGACCCGCTTTCCCTCACCACCCTGTGGGTGGGCGGGCCCAGACGGCCTGGTCTCTGCTGTCAAGGCGCCTTCCCCACCACCCGGGTGGCGGCCCAGAGCTGCTGGTCTTGCGGCAAGGCGAATCTCGTCTCTTCCCTCACCACCCTGTGGGTGGACATGACCAGAGCTGGCCCTGGTCTTCTGCTGTGCAAGGCGAATCTCGTCTCTTCCCTCACCACCCTGTGGGTGGACGGCACCAGAGCTGGCCCTGGTCTTCTTCTGCTGTGCAAGGCGAATCTTGTCTCTTCCCTCACCACGCTCTGGGTGGACGTCACCAGAGCTGGCCCTGGTCTTCTGTTGTGCAAGGCGAACCTCGTCTCTTCCCTCACCACCCTGTGGGTGGACGTCACCAGAGCTGGCCCTGGTCTTCTGCTGTGCAAGGCGAACCTCGTCTCTTCCCCTCACCACCCTGTGGGTGGACGTCACCAGAGCTGGCCCTGGTCTCTTTCTGCTGTGCAAGGCGAATCTCGTCTCTTCCCTCACCACCCTGTGGGTGGACGGCACCAGAACTGGCCCTGGTCTTCTGCTGTGCAAGGCGAACCTCGTCTCTTCCCTCACCACGCTGCGGGTGGACGGCACCAGAGCTGGCCCTGGGTCTTTGCAGCTTAGAGCCATTTGCACTGCCTTAAGGCTCTTGTGCAAATCGCAATAGGCGATCGGGGGGCAGGAACGGAAAGGCAGTTTGATCCTGATAACTCTTGGGATATTGTTATAATTCCTGTTATGAACCCGATGCTACCTAGTCTGCTTTCTCTTCCTCTTATCCCCCGTGGGTCCTCGTCATGGGACTAGAAATACACAGTCTGGAGCCAACTGCTACCAGGGGCCCGTCAGAGACTGTGACTGACTCCCGCGTCCTGGCACTTAAGATGCTTCTCAGAGTCGTGGGTCCTGGGGTGCCCATTGTGGCCGCTACACGTTCATCAGCTGAGCATGGCAGTGCGTGAGCTTGGGCGCAAAGAAAACGTTTGCTGTATCTCCGATTTAATCTGAGATGAGTTAAAGCTGAGGAAGACAATATTTCAAGGGTTGCATTTCATCTATTCTGTGCCCGACACATCATTAAAATTCAACCCACAGAAATATGCTTGTTCACCACACAGGGATATGGTCCCAGAGGCCACGAGTCTCCATGAAACCTGCAGAAATATTCTGCATCTAACGCATGTGCACACACACATGAACACCGGTGCACACACAGGCACACGTCCATGCTCACAGCCTGCACATACACATCCATGTACACACATGAACACCTGTGCACACACAGCCACACATCTGTGCTCTCACAGCCTGCACACACATGCTGTATCACTTGCATCACTTGTCTTCCCGTTGATCATCGATTTGCTCGAGCAGGCACCAGTAACATCTCCATACGTTCTGCCACATGCTAGTGTGACAGGCACACATGCATGCTCACATAGCCTGCACACACATGCATGCACACACACATGAACACCTGTGCACACACAGGCACACGTCCATGCTCACAGTCTGCACATACACATGCATGCGCACACACAAGGCACACATCTGTGCTCACACGGTCTGCACACACACGACACAGGAACACCTGTGCACACACAGGCACACATATGTGCTCACACAGCCTGCACACACATGAATACCTGTGCACACAAGTACACACATATATGCTCACACAGTCTGCACACAAGCACACACCTATGCATGCAGACACTGCACACACAGCCAGCACACACATGCTGTACACATGAATACCTGTGCACACAAGTACACACATATATGCTCACACAGTCTGCACACAAGCACACACCTATGCATGCAGACACTGCACACACAGCCAGCACACAAGGCACATATAATGTGCACACGTATATGCATGTTCATGGGTGAACATGTATGTGCATGCATGCTTACACTTGCATATTTCACATGCTCACATATGCACACACATGCCCCCTGTGCACACGCCCACATGAGCTTCCCAGGACAGAGAGTGGAAGGGCCTCTAGCGGGACTTGCTGGGGCCTCACTGCCGCCCCGGTGCCCCGCTAGGATTGTGGAGGCGGCTCCTGCAAGCGTGTAGAGGGACCCTGGTGCTGCCACACAGCCAGCGCCCTAGAGCAGAGAAGCAGAGAGAAAGTGACAGAAAGGAGAAGAATGGAGGATGCTGGGATTTTTACAGGAGCCACACCCGTGAGTGTTGCCGGTGTGCTTACCCGTAGCCCCAGATAGAAGGGGGAGAGGAAAGAAACAGAGTGAGAGGAGGAGAGACACATAGGAAGGGTCAAGGGGATGCGTGTGGTGGTGTGGAGCCACA
Source organism: Cryptotis parvus (assembly GCA_021461705.1). NCBI lineage: Eukaryota > Metazoa > Chordata > Mammalia > Eulipotyphla > Soricidae > Cryptotis > Cryptotis parvus. The sequence goes on along the minus strand of JAJIBD010024236.1, from coordinate 96,737 downwards.
GAGCCAAACATCCAAACTGCAGAGCAGCAACTCTGAAATCAAGAGACCCAAACCGTAACACTGAACTTAGAAAAATGTCAAGAGGACAGGCTGGGGGTTGGAGGCATGCGGAGGATAAGGGATGGACTCTGGGAGGAGGACAGGATTGGGGGGTTGGGAGGGCCCCTGGGAGCGTTGGTCGAGGGATGTTGGCACTGGCAACATCAGTGGTGGAATATTGTAGGGGCGACAACCCAGTTATGAATAAGGTTGTGAAATCACAGCGCCTAGTAAAATGAAATAAATCAAAATGCACTGTGGTTAAAATAAAATGGGGATATAGAGAGAGAGAAATAGAGAGAGACAGAGAGACAGACAGACAGACAGACAGACAGACAGACAGACAGACAGACAGACAGACAGAGAGGAGCCGGAGTGATAGCATAGCAGGTAAGGCCTTGCACGCAGCTGACTTGGGTTTGCTTTCCGAATCCCATATGGTCCCCCGAGTATCTCCAGGTGTAATTCTTGAGTACAGAGCCAGGAGCAAACCCTGAGCATTACCGGGTATGACCCCAAAAGCCCCCCAATAAAAGAAAAGTAGAGAGAGAGGGGAGAATGAAGGAGAGAGGGAGAGAGGGGAGAGGGGAGGGGTGGGAGGAGCCAGTGGGCTGCCCGGCTGCTGGGCCCATAGTGCTGCGTGTCCTGGGGGCAGAGAAGGGCACCCTGACCCTGAGACTTAAAGCTGCACACCGTGAGTGGAGGTGAGGAAATGCACACCGTGAGTGGAGGTGAGGAAATGGACGAAGCTGGAGGAGCTGGACCTGAGTGCCGGGAGGGGTGGGGCGAGGCTCAGAGAGCCAGGAGGGGCCTGTGCCGACTGCGAGGGCCCACAGGGCTTGTCCCCAGACCCAGAACTGACCGGGGCAGGTAGGGGTAGATGCAGCTGCATAGACTGCCCCTGGGCTGCAGGCTCCTGACCTGGCAATGCCCACAGAACTGTGGGGGCCCTCTCGCCCTCTTGTACTCGGGAGCCTGGTGGCCCCCGGTCAGTCTTGCGAGGGCAGCGGACTCCCAGCCTGGAGCTGAGCAAGTGGGTGCTCTGGGCAGCTCCGTGGGCTGGCTCAGGAGGGGGCGCAGTGCCGGGATAGCAGGTGTGTGGCTGGGCGGGGCTGTGCCTGCCCGCCTGGAGCCTGCAGCTGCAGAGCAGCCTGTGGGTGTCCCGGTAGCGGGAGCCGGTAGATGGCAGCAGCCCACAGCAGCGCCGCCAGAGAAGCTTCCGACTCGGCCCTGCGAGAGGCGCCTCTGCCAGACAGAAGCATGAGGAAGCACCCGGACGCGGCCAAGGAGGCCTCCAGCAAGAGAGAGAACAGACAGGTGGTGTGGGGTCGCCGAACGCACCCGGACGGGCCCCGCTTCAGGGGCGAACTGTCAGGAGAAGCCACAGGAAGAAGCTCAGAGGACGGACAAGGCTGCGACTGAGCTCCGGAAAGTTTGTGGGGGAAGAGCTGCCTCAGCGCCTCCCGGCAGGTGTCGGCACAGGCCACCTCCTGCACTCGCCCGCCAGGCTGGTGTCCGCCCGCTGCCCACCCGAAAGTCTCAAACCCGCGGGAGCTCAGTGCACGCACGGCCGCGAGCGGCTTTTCCCAAAGGGCATCTGGAGATGTCGGGGTGCCTGGTGCTGCCTGCACTCTGACTAGATGGGGGTGCCGGCACCGTGACTCACCTCGGAGCTGAACAGAGCAGTGACACAGGGGCAGGGTCCAAGCTGGCCAAGCCGGAGGGAATTTATAGCCTGCCACAGTCCACGCCCGCCGGCTCCCCCTGCCATGCCCCTCCCCTGCCTGCCCCCTGCCCTCTCCCCCCTCCCCTCCCAGCTCCCCGCCCGCCCCCACTTTCCCTTCTCTTGCACCTTACCTCTCACCAGCCTCCGAGAAGGAAGGCGCAACCCCAGGTCTCAGCGCCGCCCTCCGCACAGACCTACCCTGTCCTTTTTCTGCCCCTGCTCTAGGAGCAGAGGGAAAGACTGACCCGTCGCTGCCACGCTCCATGGCACGGAGGTGGGTGAGGACCCGACGCATCCCCGTGGGACACTCTCAGGCCATATGTCCTCTCCTGGGGGCAGCGGTCCCTGGCCGCTGCTGACGGGACAGAGTCACACTCAGAGCTGGGAGCCGCTGGAGAGCTCTAGGGGCCTGAGGACAGGCCTGCCCCCCCTGAGTCTGGCCGCTGACACCCACCCCCGGGGTCGAGGCGTTGGATCAGGAAGACAGTCGGAAATGGACATGGACAGAGGCAGAGGAATGGCGGGAGGTGGGGCCCCGTATCTGTGGCCCTGCACTGTTTGGGGGTCCTGGGGCTCACTGGGACTCAGGCTGGGTTACAGCCCCTCATTCTTATGCCTTCAGAAAAACAATCCCCCCTGAAATCTGCTTTCTTCACGCAGACGAGCAGGAAGCACCCCACAAGCTCGGAGCCTGTGTCCTTCACCCCTGGGCTGCTCTGGTGACCCCAGGGGGCAGCATTGCCCACTTTGAGAAACCTACCCTGGCATCTCCCAGGCTGACCGTGTCTTCGTCATGCGACTGATCCCTCCTGGGACCCTCCTGAGGCTGTGGTTTCATACTGAGCAGACCCTCCTGGGCTGCACCCCAGCCCCGCCCCCAGCCTGCTCTCTGTGGGGGCCTTAGCTAACTGTGACTCTTCCCGCCTGACCGGACTCTCATGTTCCCCTGGTTTATCCCGGTCCTTCTGTCCTGCCGTCCACACACGCGTGGTCCCCGTGAGAAGTTCCTCTCTGACCCTGAGTCTCTGCAGGGCCCCAGGGGCCACCGAGTCCTGCAGCCCGGTGTCTGAGAATGTCCTTCACCTGGGGCCAGTGGGGACTCAGAGGCTGACCATGAAAGAAGATTCTGAGAGAGGACCCGGCTCCTGGCCGGGCTCCCTGGGATGGACCAGAACCTGACAAGGCTCCCAGGCTGTGTGGGGCGGAGGGCAGCGGGGGGGCCCCAGCAGTGGGGACACACAGCGACCACCGCAGTGCTGGGGGCAGTGACCAGGGACGGGGCAGGGGACCAGGCAGGGAGCAGCGGCGAGGATGCACCTGCGGTCCGCCACCACCCGCGGGCTCGGACACCCTCACCCTGCTCCTGTGAACCGGCCTCCCCTGCAGCCCCCAGGACTCACTGGAAAGGGAGCACGGAGAAGCGCAGAGACAGAGGAGGAGTCCGCGGCAGCCCCAGAGCGGGGTCAGGGGTCGGGGTGGGTGACCAGGTGGATAATCATTCCCAGTTCCCGGTGTGGAGAGCCGCAGGGCGGCGCACCTCTGGGACTACTCCAGGCCAGCTCACAGCCCCAGGACGAGCGGAGCAGGGGAGGGGTCTCTCTCCCCTCCCTCTGTAACAGCTCCAAAGGGGGCGGGGGAACTGTAGGTCTCCACGCCAACCCCGTTTCCAGGCTTCATTCCTGCTTCAGAAGCCCTTGGACAGGCTGGGCAGGAGGTAGACCTGGGAGGACCCCCCACCCCGCGCGCCTCCCTGAATCTCCCCAACCGCGACCTGAACGATCAGCCCGGGGCCCCAGACGCAGGAGGACGCACCCTCGGAGCTCAGCGCCGGGGTGGACGGGGGACTGTCCGTAGCTGGGCCTGGGCCAGCTCGCAGGACTTCCACGGAGAACAAGAGGCCCCAGGGGGCGCGGGTTGCTGCCTCGCCGCCGCGTCTCTGCTCCTATGCCGCCCGCAGAGCTCCGCAACCGGGTGCTGGGGGCGCGGCGTTGGGGCGCGCGGGGGGTGCAGGGGGGCAGCGCGGGGAGGGCGCTAGTGTGGCCAGCGCGCGGGGGACGCTGGGGGCGTGCGGGGGGCACCGCGGGGGCGCGCGAGGTGCAGCGCGGGGAGCGAGAGTGTTGGCCGAGAGGGAGCTCTTGGGGGGACGCGCGGGGGCTTGTGGGGGCTTGTGGGGGACGCAGCGAAGCGCGGACAGCGGGAGGAGCGGATCCCGCAACAGGTGTTGTCGTCGCCGCCGGTGAGGCGCGCGGAGACTCCGCATCTCCAAGAGACCGGCGGGCATCTCGGGTCCAGGGGATCTCGGGTCCGACTCGGGGCGCTCCCGGGGCCACCGACCCCGCGGCGCGGGCGCGCACCTACCCTGGACGCTTCGACTCGCCAGCGCCCCCGCGCCGGGGCTCCTCCGCTGGGCACCCCGCGCCCCGCGCGCCATGGAGCTGGCGGCCGCCAACCTGAGCGAGGGCAACGCCAGCGGTCCCCAAGGCCCCGCGCCGGAGCCCTGGTCGCAGATGGGCGTCGGCGTGGAGAACTTGGTGACGCTCGTGCTGTTCGGCCTCATCTTCGCGCTGGGCGTGCTGGGCAACAGCTTGGTCATCACCGTCCTGGCTCGCAGCGCCCCTGGGAAGCCGCAGTGTCACCAACCTCTTCATCCTCAACCTGAGCATCGCCGACCTGGCGTACCTCCTCTTCTGCATCCCCTTCCAGGCCACCGTGTACGTGCTACCTACCTGGGTGCTGGGCGCCTTCGCCTGCAAGTTCACGCACTACTTCTTCACCGTGTCCATGCTCGTGAGCATCTTCACGCTGGCTGCCATGTCCGTGGACCGCTATGTGGCCATCGGACACGCCCGCCGCCTCCTCCTTGCGCTGCGTGGCCCGCAATGCGCTGCTCGGCGTGGCCTGCATCTGGGCGCTCTCCGTGGCCATGGCCTCTCCCGTGGCCTACCACCAGCGCCTCATCCACCACTACAGCAACCACACCTACTGCTGGGAAGACTGGTCCCAGTCCAGCCACAGGAAGGCCTACGTGGTGTGCACGCTCGTGTTTGGGTACCTGCTTCCACTCCTGCTCATCTGCTTCTGCTACGCCAAGGTGGGTCCGTGCTGTGGCCCCACAGAGCCCTGTCCTGGGACACCCCCCAGCCAGTTCTCTAGGCAAAATTCTCCACACACACCCCGCCACCCCGGGCTCAGCCAGCGAGGGATGTCCTGTTGGTCAGGCCATGAGAAAGTCACTAGGGCCTCCAACTTCCTTCTCTCCCCCTTCCTGGCCTAGGTCCCCAGCCTTGGACCCCTCCCATTTCCCCTCCCCAGCCTTGGACCCACCCCAGCAGCCACTCAGATTGGAGCTGAGTTTCGGGGTGACTGACTTGTGCCTGCAGCTCCCATAGATCACTTCTGCCTTGGCAGGAGTTAGCCCCTTGCCACCCCTCCCCTGTGCTGCGCTGGGACATGCAGAAAGCTCTGGGCTGGCAGATGGACCCTAACTTGGGGCCATGAGGGAGCTCAGTGAGGCGGGAGACGGCTTGGATTGTGCGTGACGCTGCTGGTGCTTCCCAGCACCTTCCCCGGCTCTGGGTCACCCGCAGATACCCCCCGTGCCTGGAGCGGGTGACCCCATAGTCTGCCGGGTGCAGACCTCTGCTCAGACCCAGGGTCAGCCCCAAGCACCCCCAGGCTTTCCCCGCCACACGCGTCTTTGGAGATAAGGAAGTGACTGTGGTAGCTTACGCCTTTGGCGGCTGAGTCCCCGGTGGGGCAAGAGAAAGTGCTGAGGGTGATAGATTGTGGGTGCTGCCCCCATGTTAACCCAGTGCCAGCAGAAGAGCAACTTCAGAACCAGCCCTAAAGCTCCCACCTCTTCTTTTGCATCCCTCTGTCTGCCTGCCTGCCTGCCTGCCTGTCTGTCTGTCTGTCTGCCTGCCTGCCTGCCTGCCTGCCTGCCTGTCTGTCTGTCTGCCTGCCTGTCTGTCTGTCTGCCTGTCTGTCTGTCTGCCTGTCTGTCTGTCTGCCTGCCTGCCTGCCTGCCTGCCTGCCTGCCTGCCTGCCTGTCTGTCTGTCTGTCTGTCTGCCTGCCTGCCTGCCTGCCTGCCTGCCTGTCTGTCTGTCTGTCTGTCTGTCTGTCTGTTCCGACGAGTAAGGCTGCACTTCTGTGCCATAATGATAATTCCTCCCATTCAATTAAGAGAGTGATTTCCCCCCAGCCAAGAGTTCTCTTGGAAGCCTGTGATCGTTCCACTTCTCCCCCAAGGCGTTGGGTCTGTTTTGAAAGGCAGAGAGGGGGTGCTGTCTGGAGCGCGACTTGCTCCGGGAGGGTCCTGAGGGAAATTCATCCCGGACAACCCTGGAGTCTCCCACGGCAGCGTCGCTTAATGATTGCATTTCTGCGTTGGGAGACCGGGGCTGGCCCTGCGGCTCTGGGTCCCTGCCCCATGGGCTCTAGCTCACTGATGCAGCGTTAAGGCTCCAGGGAGCAGAGCAGTGCTGTCTCCCAGTGCAGAGCTGGTAGATGGTTCTGGAAGGTCAAATGCAAATCTCTTGGACTCGGGAGAATGGACCCTTAGGGAGGATTTTGGGGCCTTGAGGCTCAGAGATGAATAAAATATTCAGATTTTCATTCATAATTGCCCGGATTAGAACTGGAGCTTCTTTATATCCACAGGATCTTTGGGGGAAAGCATTTGGGTTATCTTGGTAGCTAACAATTTGGAAAACGTCTAAAAATCATTAAGACTTGCCCATCAGTGGAGAGTTTATGAAAGTCACATGTAAGCAGTTATAAAATGCTTCTTTTAAAGAAGTTGAATAAATATATAATCATTGTTTTATATATATTATGTGGCAATAGATTGCTTCCAAGACCGGAAATTCCTTTGACATTTGTGGGTGACATTTGTGAATCTGTGGCAGGCGTTGCTCTGGGGCCCCTCCTTCGGGTGTGTTATTGAGGGGCCCCACTATGGTCCGCCACCTTCAATGGGGTGTCATTCCTCCAACGTCCCCAGATGGACACTGGGAAAGTCCCGGAGAGCCTCCAGTCTGCTTCTGTCTTGTGTTTTCTCTAACCCAGCAGGGGAACTGTGCACCCTGCCTGTGTGCAGTGTTGGGGGCAGGGGACCTTGGGAGCACCCCTGGGGAGGCCGCAGGGGGCTCAGGGGCTCCTGAACCCTCGGCACAGGGCTGCCCCCAACCGCCTCTCGTGAAAGCAAGTCCCACCTGGGCCCCCACTGGGCTGGACATGAGGGTCAGCACCACAGGTGGGGACAGAGCCGATGCCCACCTGACCCTGGCTCCTGGTGGGGTCTCCCATGTTCTCTCCACACAGTTCTGAGTGCCTGGGACGACGGACCTCCATGGTTTATCACCAGCCTTAGAAACGGGGTCTTGGCTCCTGTGCACGTGCACCCCCCACTGGGTCCTGGAGAGCAGCTGTGCGGGGGCCTCACAGACCAGCTCCTCAGGGGTCCTTGGGGATATGTCGGGGCGTGCCTGAGCCATGTCCCGGGCTTGCGTAGGAGCTCCCGGCCACCTCTGGTGTGTTTGGTTGGGTGATTTCAAAGCTGATAACTGCCTGTTTCCCCTCAGAAGGTCCAGACCAGCTGCGAGCTCAGTAGAAAGTCTCGAAACAGATTTTGTGTCTCGGTTTCAGGTTCTGAACCATTTGCATAAGAAGCTGAAGAACATGTCGAAGAAGTCAGAGACATCTAAGAGAAAGGTACGGCCGCAGCACCGGCGCTCACCTGAGCTTCCCCTCTCCACACTACTCCACGCACACACTCGGCCACACACAACTGCAGCGGCTGTGCAGGTGTGGACTGTACTTTCTGTTGGAGGCACACGTGTGTTTCCTCTGGATGTGCCCGTATTTACAGGCGATGGGTGTGTAAGAAGGCAGATGTGCTTACTTGTGCGCAAGTGGACATTTATATGAACCTATTTATAGGCACACATATATTTGCCTGTTCATGCAACCGTGTTTCTAGACACACACGTCCATGTAATATGCTTATATTTACACACATGTATTCTAAAGGCCCGTGTAAAGATTTGTGGCTGTTGTATCCGTTATATAGGCTTATATTCATAGGCACATGTATTGTGTGTACACATCTATGTCTGCATGCATTTCATGCGTGTAATTCATACAGCACATACACATGTGTGCTGTGTGTCACATGTATGTTCCTCGGCCATGCATAGGGATGTTGATGCGTGTGTGGAGAGCAGGCTTGGCCCAGGAGGAGATGAATCCTGCGAGGGGATGGGGGGTTCCTTTTCATGTATGTTCCTCGGCCATGCATAGGGATGTTGATGCGTGTGTGGAGAGCAGGCTTGGCCCAGGAGGAGATGAATCCTGCGAGGGATGGGGGGGTTCCTTTTCATGTATGTTCCTCGGCCATGCATAGGGATGTTGATGCGTGTGTGGAGAGCAGGCTTGGCCCAGCAGGAGATGAACCCCTGCGAGGGATGAGGGGTTCCTTTTCATTTCTGTGGCCTCTGGACCCATCCTGCCTGCGACAGGTGTCGCCTAGAGATACACCTAATTGCCTCTTTGTGTGTGTGGGTGGGGAGGCATGTGGCTGGCCAGGGTGTGAGTAGGTAGCTGGGGGGAGAACCTGGTGGGCAGTGGGTGGGAACGCTGGCTCCAGGAGGAGCTGTCCTCAGCACTTCCTGCAGGCAGAGCCCCCTTGGGTGCTCTGTGCAGCAGCTCAGGAGACTGTGATAGTCACGGCTCAAGGCTCTTCCCCACAGGGCCCTGCGCCCACCCCCACAGGCCGGTGCTGCACCCTGGGGAAGCCCAAGAGAGAGGGGTGTCCCCTGAGGACCGACTGTGGTGGAGCTGGTGATGGCTGCATCCTGCTCCAGAATCTGGGCACAGGCAGGCTCGGGCGAGGGGCAGAGACGGGCTGGGTGCTTGGTGCCTGGCTCTGCGCCGGGAGCAGAAAATCCCTCGAGAGGCCTCCTAACCCCTGTCAGCTACTGGCTTCTTTGAACACTTGCTTTTTCTGCCTCAGGCTTGAAGTGTCATTTGTTCAATTTAGGGAATGGTTTTCATCACCCTCATCTTCCTGTCACTCCATTTCTTCCCGTGGAGTTCCATTAGTGAAAGAAAAATCTTTTGAAGAAAAAAAAGAGATGTCTCTTGAAAAGCACTTCCCTGGGCGAGGAAGAAGGGGCATGCTTCTGGTATGTCTACACAGGCTGACGCAGCAGTTTCCTGTGGGAGGGCAGCTACAGATTAGCAGGTAGGGACCCAGGGGAGGAGTTAGGGACCCAGGGGAGGAGTTAGGGACCCTGGGGAGGAGTTTGGGACTCAGGGAGGAGTGAGGGACCCAGGGAGGAGTTAGGGACCCAGGGGAGGAGTTAGGGACCCTGGGGAGGAGTGAGGGAACCAGGGGGGGGGGAGTTAGGGACCCTGGGGAGGAGTTAGAGACTCAGGGGAGGAGTTAGGGACTCAGGGGAGGAGTGAGGGGAACCAGGGGAAGAGTTAGGGAACCAGGGGAGGAGTGAGGGAACCAGGGAGGAGTTTGGGCCCCAGGGGAGGAGTGAGGGAACCAGGGGAGGAGTTTGGGAACTAGGGGAGGAGTTAGGGAACCAGGGGAGGAGTGAGGGAACCAGGGGAGGAGTTTGGGAACTAGGGGAGGAGTTAGGGAACCAGGGGAGGAGTTAGGGACCAGGGGAGGAGTTAGGGACCCAGGGAGGAGTGAGGGAACCAGGGGAGGAGTTAGGGACCCTGGGGAGGAGTTAGGGACTCAGGGAGGAGTTAGGGACTCAGGGAGGAGTGAGGGAACCAGGGGAAGAGTTAGGGAACCAGGGGAGGAGTGAGGGAACCAGGGGAGGAGTTTGGGCCCCAGGGGAGGAGTGAGGGAACCAGGGGAGGAGTTTGGGAACTAGGGAGGGGTTAGGGAACCAGGGGAGGAGTTAGGGACCAGGGGAGGAGTTAGGGACCCTGGGGAGGAGTTACGGACTCAGGGAGGAGTGAGGGAACCAGGGAGGAGTTAGAGATCCTGTGGGGAGGAGTGAGGGAACCAGGGGAGGAGTTAGGGACTCAAGGGAGGAGTGAGGGACTCAAGGGAGGAGTTAAGGACTCAGGGGAGGAGTAGAGCCCTGAAGGAGGAGGAGCTGAGACTCAGCAGTGCTTAGTTGGGCCCTTGTCTCTTGTCCCTTGAAGTGGGCACTGGTCTTCTGTTTCTCTAGCTGAGACGGTTGCGGTACATGGAGCCCTGAGGCCCATGCAGGCCCCCCTGTCCCCTGGAGAGACGGGAGAAGCAGCAGCTCCTCCAGAGAGAAATTCCCCGGACGTCTCTCAGAGTGTGTGTGTGTGTGTGTGGGGGAGCGACACATGACCCGTGCTTGGAGGCCATTCCCAGCCCATGGGGCAGCTGCATTGTCCCAGGAGGTCAGAGGCCTCTCTGGGCACTATCTGTCCTGGCACCCCATGCAGAGTCCCGGGAAGGGCAGGGTCCTGGCCAGTGGGGAACTCTCAGGGAGTTGCTTGTAGGTTTTAGAGGCAGCCTGATCGCCTCCTGGGCACAGACCCATGACATGAGGTTTGCACCAAGCAGGGGGAGAAAGAAGAGGAGGTTGAGGATAAGGAGGAGGAGGAGGATGTGGAGGAGCAGGAGGAGGAGCAGGAGGAGCAGGAGGAGGAGCAGGCTGTGTGCTGAGTGTGCTGTTTGTGTGCTGTGTACTGGTTGTGTGTGATGTGTATGAGCTGCGTGTGCAGTATGTGTTCTGTGCTGTGTGCTGTGGGCACTGTGTTGTATGTACTGTGTGCTGTGGGCACTGTGTTGTGTGCTGTGCTGTGTGTGCTGTGGGCACGGTGTTGTATGTGCTGTGTGCTGTGTAGCTGTGGGCACGGTGTTGTATGTACTGTGTGCTGTGCTGTGTGTGCTGTGGGCACTGTGTTGTATGTGCTGTGTGCTGTGTATTATGTGGGCACTGTGTTGTATGTACTGTGTGCTGTGTGTGCTGTGGGCACTGTGTTGTATGTACTGTGTGCTGTGTGCTGTATGTGTACACTCAGGGAGCTGAACCTCACAGAACGGCTGACCGTGGAGGGCTCAGGGTTGGGAGCCCTGGCCATGGCGTGCTGGTCAGCAGGTCCCCCTCGGCACCCGCGCCGGCCCCATCCCCTGAGTCCTCTGGTGTCCTGACTGTGGGTCTGACTGGTGCTTGTGGGTCTTGCAAGCAGCTTCCAGGACCCCGTGGTATGATGGGTCACGTGTCCACTGCTCGTGCAGGCAAGATCGGTCTAGCAGTCTTGGGGTCAGAGAGATTGTGCGCAGGGACCGGGCTCTAGGCCATTCAGCCCGTGTGGCCTGCTGAGTCACAAGGACATGCTGAGTCACGGGGACATCTGAGTCACACAGATTCCCCGAGCCACCTGGCCACTGTGAAGGTCACGATCTGTTCAAGGTCGCCAGCCCCCTTCAGCATAGGGCAGTGGAGACCGAGCCCCGAGTCCCAGCAGCACTCCACCTGGTCTTGCTCGCTCTGCCCTGCTGCCCGGGCTGGAGGGTCTCAGACAGAGCCTGTTCATGTGTCCCGTGATGCCCAGGCCCTGTATGCTCTGCCCACCAGGGGCTTCTTGGGCCAGAGTCCAGCCAGCCCCGGCACGGCTTCTCAGGGTCATGTTAGATGGGACTGAGGTGGGGCATCAGGGGGACAGAGACGGATGTCTGGGGCGCAGACTCAGGGTGCTGTCCCGGGTCACAGAGATGCTGGTGGCCGTGTCCTTCCCCGGCGGTTGCTGCTGTCCCGTGGTGGGGCAGAGACAGGTGTCCCCGGAGCTCCTTGAGCCCCACTCCCAGCATTCGGGTCCCTGAGCTGAGGCGGTGCCTGTGGCTCTCCCTCTGCAGGCTCCCAGCATTCGGGTCCCTGAGCTGAGGCGGTGCCCGTGGCTCTCCCTCTGCAGGCTCCCAGCATTCGGGTCCCTGAGCTGAGGCGGTGCCCGTGGCTCTCCCTCTGCAGGCTCCCAGCATTCGGGTCCCTGAGCTGAGGCGGTGCCCGTGGCTCTCCCTCTGCAGGCTCCCAGCATTCGGGTCCCTGAGCTGGGGCGGTGCCCGTGGCTCTCCCTCTGCAGGCTCCCAGCATTCGGGTCCCTGAGCTGAGGCGGTGCCCGTGGCTCTCCCTCTGCAGGCTCCCAGCATTCGGGTCCCTGAGCTGAGGCGGTGCCCGTGGGCTCTCCCTCTGCAGGCTCCCAGCATTCGGGTCCCTGAGCTGAGGCAGGTGCCCGTGGCTCTCCCTCTGCAGGCTCCCAGCATTCGGGTCCCTGAGCTGAGGCGGTGCCCGTGGCTCTCCCTCTGCAGGCTCCCAGCATTCGGGTCCCTGAGCTGAGGCAGTGCCCGTGGCTCTCCCTCTGCAGGCTCCCAGCATTCGGGTCCCTGAGCTGAGGCGGTGCCCGTGGCTCTCCCTCTGCAGGCTCCCAGCATTCGGGTCCCTGAGCTGGGGCAGTGCCTGTGGCTCTCCCTCTGCAGGCTCCCAGCATTCGGGTCCCTGAGCTGGGGCAGTGCCCGTGGCTCTCCCTCTGCAGGCTCCCAGCATTCGGGTCCCTGAGCTGAGGCGGTGCCCGTGGCTCTCCCTCTGCAGGCTCCCAGCATTCGGGTCCCTGAGCTGAGGCGGTGCCCGTGGCTCTCCCTCTGCAGGCTCCCAGCATTCGGGTCCCTGAGCTGAGGCGGTGCCCGTGGCTCTCCCTCTGCAGGCTCCCAGCATTCGGGTCCCTGAGCTGAGGCGGTGCCCGTGGCTCTCCCTCTGCAGGCTCCCAGCATTCGGGTCCCTGAGCTGAGGCGGTGCCCCTGGCTCTCCCTCTGCAGGCTCCCAGCATTCGGGTCCCTGAGCTGGGACGGTGCCCGTGGCTCTCCGTCCTGCAGGCTCCCAGCATTCGGGTCCCTGAGCTGAGGCGGTGCCCGTGGCTCTCCCTCTGCAGGCTCCCAGCATTCGGGTCCCTGAGCTGAGGCGGTGCCCGTGGCTCTCCCTCTGCAGGCTCCCAGCATTCGGGTCCCTGAGCTGGGGCAGTGCCTGTGGCTCTCCCTCTGCAGGCTCCCAGCATTCGGGTCCCTGAGCTGAGGCGGTGCCCGTGGCTCTCCCTCTGCAGGCTCCCAGCACGGTCCTTCACATGCCTGCACATCCCTGGGGGCCTGGAGTACCCTGGCATTCACTTCCGGGGAGAGCCCGCCCACGGCCTTCCTGGTGCTCAGACAGGCGCCCTGCGGGCAATGGGCATGGCGCCGGGTGACTGCGCTGAGTGCGGCATGGCCTGTGTTGCTGCTGCTTTCGGCACATTCTGCACTCGGGGACAGACCAGGAAGGTGCCGCGGCTGGGCAGCCCCAATGGTGGTTCCTTGGGGTCCTGGCATTTGGCTCTGAAGGGGTGCATGTGCCAGGGCAGTGCCCGCGTGGGGTTGGGGAGCAGCACCCTGGAGCTGGGTACTGACCACATGGTATCTCGTCCTTTTGGAGCCCCTGGACACACCGGGTTGGTCTCAGGTTCCAAATGTCTCTGGCACAGGAAAGAATCAGCAGACAAAGTGGGCACGTCCTGGCCAGGGTGAACATTCGGAATGTGCCTTTATGCGTGGGGCTCTCTCCTGCAGAGGAGGCTCAGGGTGGGCGTGTCGGGGAGGGTCTGTCACACACATGCTCCTCCCGACAGTGATGGCCCACCCTCACTGTCGCTTTCCATCACTGTTCATCTCTGTCCATCACTGCTCACCACTGTCCATCTCTGTATATCACTGTCCATCTCTGCACATCACTGTCCATCTCTGTACATCACTGTCCATCTCTGCACATCACTGTCCATCTCTGTACATTACTGTCCATCTCTGTCCATATGTGTCCATCACTGGTCATCTCTGTATATCACTGTCCATCTCTGTATATCACTGTCCATCTCTGTATATCACTGTCCATCTCTATATCACTGTCCCTCTCTGCACATCACTGTCCATCTCTGTACATCACTGTCCATCTCTGTACATCACTGTCCATCTCTGTCCATATGTGTCCATCACTGGTCATCTCTGTCCATGTCTATCATTATCCATCTCTGCCCATCTCTGTCTATCTCTGTCCATCACTGTGCAGGGTCTTAAAACCTCACTCCTCAGCAGAGAGCAGAGAAGGTTCCTGGATGTTCAAGAATGGACATGAAATATCCTACCTCCTGTCCCCGAGTCCCCCTTCCGTCCCGTGTCCCCCTCCTGTCCCCGTGTCCCCCTCCTGTCCCCGTGTCCCCCTCCTGTCCCCCGAGTCCCTTCCTGTCCCCGTGTCCCCTTCCTGTCCCCGTGTCCCCTTCCTGTCCCTGTGTCCCCTCCTGTCCCCGTGTCCCCCTCCTGTCCCCGTGTCCCCCTCCTGTCCCCGTGTCACCCTCCTGTCCCTGTGTCCCCCTCCTGTCCCCATGTCCCCCTCCTGTCCCCGTGTCCCCCCTCCTGTCCCCGAGTCCCTTCCTGTCCCCGTGTCCCCTTCCTGTCCCGTGTCCCCTTCCTGTCCCTGTGTCCCCCCTCCTGTCCCCATGTCCCCCTCCTGTCCCCGTGTCCCCCTCCTGTCCCCATGTCCCCCTCCTGTCCCCATGTCCCCTTCCTGTCCCCGTGTCCCCCTCCTGTCCCCGTGTCCCCCTCCTGTCCCCGTGTCCCCCCTCCTGTCCCCATGTCCCCCTCCTGTCCCCGTGTCCCCCTCCTGTCCCCGTGTCCCCTTCCTGTCCCTGTGTCCCCCTCCTGTCCCCGTGTCCCCCTCCTGTCCCCGTGTCCCCTTCCTGTCCCCGTGTCCCCCTCCTGTCCCCGTGTCCCCCTCCTGTCCCCATGTCCCCCTCCTGTCCCCATGTCCCCTCCTGTCCCCGTGTCCCCCTCCTGTCCCGTGTCCCCTTCCTGTCCCCGTGTCCCCCTCCTGTCCCGTGTCCCCTTCCTGTCCCCGTGTCCCACTCCTGTCCCCGTGTCCCCCTCCTGTCCCCATGTCCCCCTCCTGTCCCCGTGTCCCCTTCCTGTCCCCGTGTCCCCCTCCTGTCCCCGTGTCCCCCTTCCTGTCCCCGTGTCCCCCCTCCTGTCCCCGTGTCCCTCCTGTCCCCGTGTCCCCCTCCTGTCCCCATGTCCCCCTCCTGTCCCCATGTCCCCCTCCTGTCCCCATGTCCCCTCCTGTCCCCGTGTCCTCCTCCTGTCCCGTGTCCCCCTCCTGTCCCCGTGTCCCCCTCCTGTCCCCGTGTCCCCCTCCTGTCCCCGTGTCCCCCCTCCTGTCCCCGTGTCCCCTCCTGTCCCCGTGTCCCCCTTCCTGTCCCCATGTCCCCCTCCTGTCCCGTGTCCCCTTCCTGTCCCCGTGTCCCCATCTCTGGTTCCCGTGTCCACCTCCTGTCCCGTGTCCCCCTCCTGTCCCCGTGTCCCCATCTCTGGTTCCCGTGTCCCCATCTCTGGTTCCCGTGTCTCCCGTGTCTTCCCTGTGCCCTGCCTATGTCCTGGCACTAACACTGTCCTCCCCACAGACGGCGCAGACGGTCCTGGCAGTGGTGGTGGTCTTCGGGATCTCCTGGCTGCCGCATCATGTCATTCACCTCTGGGCTGAGTTCGGGTCCTTCCCGCTGACCCCCACCTCCTTCCTCTTCCGCATCGTGGCCCACTGCCTGGCGTACAGCAACTCCTCGGTGAACCCCATCATCTATGCTTTTCTCTCTGAGAACTTCCGGAAGGCCTACCGACAGGTGTTCAGGTGCCGCCTGGGCCAGTCGCCAGCCGATGGAATGAAGGAAAGCAGGAGCCGCGCGCAGACACGCCACCGTCCACCAACTGCACGCATGTGTGAGGCTGTCTCCAGGACCCCACGTCCACTGCACCACTTGGCGCTTCAGCCAACCTCTAGGATTCGGTTGTTTCTTAATTCCCCTGATTATAGATCAGAAGCCAAAGCCGGCACTCAGAGGCCCTACACCCAAGAACGGGAAGTCTCGGACCCTGTGCACGCCCTCCGCCCCTTGCCCCAGGCTCCGGTGCCCGTTTCCGCTCTTGAGAATAAGCCCTACCACCAGGGTGGCACTTGGGCTACGTTTTGAAGCATGTTTGGGGGAAAACATGAAAATTACTCGTCAGTGTCCAGGCACGATTCCTGAGGGGTTGTTGCAGGCTGTTGTGGGCTCCCTGAAAGCTCACGGCCATCAGCCGAATGGGCTCCCTGAAAGCTCACGGCCATCAGCCTAGGTCCTGTGCGGGACAGGGTTTGCTGCTTTGTTGTGGCTCTGGTGGCCGGGGGCTCTGGTACAGCCTCGGGGCTGCTATCAGAGCCACCCTATGCCACGTAGGAAGAGGGAACGACACACAGGCTGCAGCGCTGGTGGCAGAGATTGGATGGTCAGTTCCCACCATCAGGGAGGCAGCTGAGCTTTACTGTGGTTGTATACGCCGGCCAAGCCCTGAGCTGTGCCATAAGAGGCCATCGGAAACTTCTAGAAGGACCTAGAAGCTGAGATCAGAGCACTGTTTCCATGGGCCTCAGGATGGCCAGTAGAGTCGGGCATGTGAGTCACAGGAGGCCAGTGTACTGGATTCTTGCTCATGGACTGTCCGAAGGACTTGGAAGTCGTGACCGAACTCCTATGTACGGTGCTCCTGGTCCACTGCCGCTGTTCGATACTTCCTATGCATTCACACACAAAGTTCTTCCTGCTTGCAATGTTCATTTGGGGTAAAATCCACCTGATTTGTAACTTAGGTGACTTGTAAAATGTTCATATGTAGGTTTTATGGCAATTTCACAGTTATGGGTGTTTGAAATGAAAACTGGGAAAAGATGAAATTATTCCACAAGGAGAAGGTGGAAGAAGTCTGAGAAGTGGACCTCAGACTGCAGGATTTCTCTATTCTGTAGGAGGATAAAGCAAGAACCGACTTCTCTGAAAAAGAACCTTGAGCCAGGAGTAAGCCTTGTAAACCTTGAGCACGGCTGCGTGTAGCCCCCCCAAAAAAAAAAAAAACAACAAAAGCCTTTGTGTAAGAGGCACCTATCAGGAGGACCCGCTAAGAAAAAGCCCCATTTTTGGTCAGAAAGAAAAGGCGTGGGCTTTGCATGTTAGCTCACCAGCTCATGAACCCACCTCACCATCGGGCGGGCTTTGCACGTTAGCTCACCAGCTCATGAACCCACCTCACTATCGGGCGTGGGCTTTGCACGTTAGCTCACCAGCTCATGAACCCACCGATATTACGATTCCCCCATACATGGCGCCAGCAATGGGAGACAGAGCCTAGGAAACACTAGGATGTTTAGTGTTTCGTGTCCAGCGTGGCCAGGAGATGTAGTGGGCATGAGTGACCATGGCACGGCCTCTGTCCTAGGCTCCGAGTGCTTCCCTTCTATGGGCAGTGGCCCTGGATGTTGTGTGTGTGTGGCAGTGGCCGGCAGACCGGGCAAGCATGTGTGGACTCAGCTGTCCTGAGCAGCCTCCGGTCCCCTGTCTGGCTCCCGAACCCTGCACGGAAACGGGCATGTTAGGTGAAATGTGTCGCTAACGCTGTTGCTTTGGAGAAGCCTGTCACCACCCATGTGACTCTGGCCTCTGTCTGCTGCTGGGTAGAGCTGCTAGCTCCGCGACAGGTCGGCGACAGGCGGACCCCAGGGTCTTTATGCAGGTCTTCCTGCAGCTGGACCCCGTGGGGCTCGATGCTGCTGCTTCTCAGCCAGTGCTGGGCCACTGCTGCTGACGGCCGCGGGTGCAGCGGGTTGGGGTGTCTGGGTTTTGCTGCATCTGTGTCCTGTGCATGTTTCCCAGAACAGTGGGGACCAGGCACATCAGAGACGGTCCCTCGCTGCCCAGGAGACTGAGCAAGTGTCCAGGCACCCACTTCTCCCCAAGGACCTGCAAAAGGCAAAGCTGGCCCGAGGGACTGCGTGGATACTGCTTTGCCAGGGTCCAAGGAAAACCAATGGTTTTCCCTGAGATTAGGCTGCCCCAGGGCCTGGGTGGCTGTGGGGGCTTGCACCATTAGCTCTCACCCAGAGGAACACTCCGGAGTGAGAGCCCAGTGTCTGGAGCCTGCTTGGGGAAGAACCGCTTCAGCCTTGGCCGAGCTGGCTGCTGAGCTTGGAAGGGTCCCTGCTCCTTGCCCCCAGCAGCTCCTGTGTGACCCCGCCTGCTGTTCAGGACCCCACCCCTTCTGTGGGTCCTTACTGAGGGTCGCCACCCGTGGTCTTGCTTCTGGGCTGAGCTGTGAATTCCAGATCTTGTCCCCACATAGCCCAGCCGCCTTCATCCCGGCGCTGCTGCGGTGCAGGGGGTCTTTGGCAATCCTGGAGAAAACTCCAGAAGGAAGGGCTGAACATGGGAGGACGGTGAGGGCAGGTGTGCAGACCTCAGCTGGCCAGGGGCTGAGGGCCACAGCCTGTGTGCCTGCCTGCTGCAGCCGTGGTCTCTGGTCTTGTGGGCGCTGCATTCAGGTGCATCCTTTGGAACACGCGCCACGTTCTCGGGCTTGCAGCCTCCGTGTCTGGCTGTGCTCAGATGCACACAGGCCGGGCAGTGAGGCCTGGGTAAGGCTGAGCCTGTGGTTCTGTGAGCACAGCCTGGCCGCGCGTGCAGAGGAGTGTTGGGTCCTGTGGCCTGCTCTGACTGAGGGAGGCGGGGCGTTTCCACAGAGGGAGCTGCTTCCTAGCTCCAGGATTCCAGCTGAACTTCCACGTGGAGCAAAGCCACTTGACGGGAGGGGAGAAGAGGCCCGCTGCGTCTCTGGGGCGAGCACACAGCGGTCTCACCCGCCAGCACAGCCCACAGTGCCTCAGGCCCATCTTCACTCCCCATACGCTCTTCTCTCGCTGTTTCTCCATGTCCGGTCTCATGTAAACTCAGCACGAATATCAAGTACACGTTTAGCATGAAGCCCCCCAGTCAGTGTGTCAGAGCTGCTGTCTGCCTGCTGGGAACAGACCTGGCCTTCCTAGCATGCCCTGTCCCGTGTTCCTGGTGAAATCTATGTGGGGTGTGACTTGGACCAATTTTCTTGCATGAAAAATAAATATTGTTGCTTCAAGTGTTTTACTTACAAGTGTGTTGTTTTCCAACAAGGAAATCCCCACCGCCTGTAAAGCGTTTCCTGAAAAGTGGGGACACGGTATGAAACGTGGGACCAGCTAGTTCACGCTTACTGTGTTTCCCTTGGACAATCCGAGTCAGTCGTGTGGACAGGAAGAAAACGGCTCTACTCACACAACTTCCCTCCTCTTCTCCCATCCTGTGCTTTTCTCTCCTCCTTTCTTCCTTCTCTTTACTTTAAATTCAGTAACTATTTCTTGCTTTCATGAAATGGACACAAGATCACTACAGGACACCTTTAAGTGCATCCTGCTCCATCGTCACACCTAAGAAGCAGCAATCAGGGGGCAGCCGGAGCGATAGCACAGCGGGTAGGGTGTTTGCCTTGCACGCAAACAACCCTGGTGGATCCCGGCATCACATATGGTCCCCCGAGCACCGCCAGGAGTAATTCCTGAGTGCAGAGCCAGGAGGAACCCTGAGCATCGCCAGGTGTGACCTCCCAAAGGACAGAAAAAGAAGCAGCAATCAGTAGCTTCTCAGCTGGGAGGGTGCTGAGGCAATCAGAAGGAGGGTGCTGAGGTGATCAGGAGGAGGGTGCTGAGGTGATCAGGGAGGAGGGTGCTGAGGCGTCAGAGGGAGGGGGCTGAGGTGATCAGAAGGAGGGTGCTGAGGCAATCAGAGGGAGGCGGCTGAGGTGATCAGAAGGAGGGTGCTGAGGTGATCAGAAGGGAGGGTGGTGAGGCAATCAGAAGGAGGGGCTGAGGCCATCAGAAGGAGGGTGCTGAGGTGACACCTTCGTGTCTCACCATGAGCTGAGTAGGGACAGAGGATGGGGAAAGGGTCAGCGGAGAGCAAAGAGAGTATTTGACAACATGGACACACACCATGCGTGCCATTGGTAAAGAAAATCCTACTTGGATTTGATACGGCTGGAGTTAAGGTGGAGAACGGCAGGTTACTTTGATGCAGCTGGAGTTGGATGAAGGCCAGGTCGCTTTAGCTAATTAGCCAATCAGAAGGAAGACGCCTGGGGATGGGATTTGAAGAGAGGCCCTCGCCCTGGCCCTGGCCCTCCCCTCCCTCTCCCTCTCCCCCCTCTCTTTCTCCATCCCCTCCCCTCCCCTTCCCTCCTCTCTCCCCTCTCTCCCTCCCCCCCCCCTTCCCCTCTCCTCCTCCCTCTTCCTCTCCCCTGCTCTTACAGGCTCTCTCCGCCCAACCCTCTGGATCATGAATAGGAGCATGCCCAGATGCGAGGCGAGTACAGGTAGGCCACGCGAGGTCTGGCAAGGGCAGATGCAGGTTCAGGCTGGGCTTGGAGGCCCAGGATAGTAAAAAGGAAAGGCTGGGGTCGGAGGTCCAGGGTTCAGGCAGGGCTTGGACACCCAGGATAGCTCAGGACAGGTTGGGCTCGGAGGCCCAGGTTCCAGGCAGTGCACAGGAGGCCGGGAAAGTGTGCACAGGATAGAGAGAGCAATTAGGGAACAGGAACAGGAGCAGGATGTGGCCATCGTCCATGAGAGTGGAGCAGACTATGTGGAGCAGGACAGGGAAGTTGGACACTGGACCAGGTGAGCGCTGAAGACTTGTATGCAAACCTTCATGTAATTCTCAAGAATCTCTAGTGCATGAAAGTCCACTTCCGTGTTAACGTATTTGGTGACTCTGGTGGGACATTCGGCTGTGGACTACTTTTGCATTGACAGACTTAATGAACAAAGAGTTAAGGGCACCAGGAAGCTTGGCTGGACCCCCTGAGCACAAAACCAGGACCTGGAGGTGGCAAGGTGTGCCCTGGGACTCTGCTGGCTGTGCTGGTGCCCTGAGGTGTGGGGCAGGCCAGGCCAGTTTTGGCACCCACCTGAGAAGGTGCAACGGGAAGCGGCACAACGAAGGACGAAGTTGGTGGGAAAGAGAGGGGGGCCACCATGTGGGGTGAGGCTCCCTGCACGGCTGCTGACATTCCTCAAGCAGCTCACCTGACTCCAGCATCGCTACCCGGAGGCCAGCTGAGAAGAACAGAAGGTTCCAGGAGGCCAGTCAGAGAAGGACAGAAGGTTCCAGGTGAGGCTGTCAACTTCCTTCCCATGGAAGAAGCAACCAGGCCGACACTCAATAGGAAGAGCTGGGCCCGGGAGCTGCGGGGTCGCAGGGTCATGGGCTTATGGGGTCACACAGTCACTGGGTAATGGGGTCCCAGGGTAGTGGAATCACAGGGTCATGGGTCTTAGGGGTCATGGGGTTGGGGGTCGTAAAGGGGGGCCACAGGGTCCCAGGGTCCCGCAACATGTGGGCCCTGCTTTGCACTGTCCCAGGCCTTGTGAGGCAGGGCTTCCTGAGACCCCTTGGGCCCCCTCAGACCCATTCTCCCAATGGCAGAAACACTGCTGGGGGGACCAGGGACATTCAGGATTTTTGTTTCCTTTTTGCTCTTCACCTGGGAGCTCGGAGTCATTTTTTAACTCTTTTGAAAAACAAGTTTCATAACTAGCCTGAAGCTGGTACGCTGGGCTAAGGTGCACGTCCGTTTGCCGAGCACACAATGACACCAGCTGCTCTGGGGCCTGACAGTCATGTGGGCTGGTGAATGCTCGCTGCTGCCTGCGCCCAGCACGATGGCTTTCGCTGAGCAGAGCTGATGGCCAATGTAGAGAGCACACACTTTCACACTCTGTCCTGAGGGGCGGGTACACACAGCCAGTGGGGATTTGGCCCAGGGTTAACAATCCTAGATTACTCGTTAGCTGCTGATGTGGTCACCATTATCATTGTCACCACTATCATCAAAATTGTCACTATAACCATCATTTCCATCATCATCAGAATTAAAAGCACAAACATTATTATCATCAGCATTAATATCCCCACCACCATCACCACCATCACCATCAACACTAACATCACCATCACCACCATCACCACCATCACCACCATCACCACAACCACCATCACCATCACCACCATCATCACTATCATCACCATCATCACCATCACCATCATCACCATCACCACCGTCATCACCATCATCACCACCAACACCATCACCACCGCCATCACCATCACCACCGTCATCACCATCATCACCATCACCACCATCATCACTATCATCACCATCATCACCACCATCACCATCACCACCGTCACCACCATCATCACCATCATCACTATCATCACCATCACCATCACCACTGTCATCACCATCATCACCATCATCACCACCATCACCATCACCACCGTCATCACCATCACCACCGTCATCACTATCATCACCATCACCACCGTCATCACTATCATCACCATCACCACCATCACCACCATCACCACAACCACCATCACCATCACCACCATCATCACTATCATCACCATCATCACCATCACCACCATCATCACCATCACCACCGTCATCACTATCATCACCATCACCACCATCACCACAACCACCACAACCACCATCACCACCATCATCACTATCATCACCATCATCACCATCACCACCATCACCACCGTCATCACTATCATCACCATCACCACCATCACCACCATCACCACAACCACCATCACCATCACCACCATCATCACTATCATCACCATCATCACCATCACCACCGTCATCACTATCATCACCATCACCACCATCACCACGATCACCATTTGTTGGAAACTACTTGCGCTCAGCTTTGTGCTGGGGTGCAGCTGCGTTTCCCAGCAACACTGGGGGCAGGACAGGACCCCCTTCTGTCCCGGGGATTGGCAGCCAGCGGACAAAGACAGAGACTTGTGAATTCAGCAAAGTTTCAAAAGCCTTTACTCACATGGGTTCTGTCATTTACAATCCAAGGACAGGAGAACCCCAAGCTTTGAGCTCGAAGCTGGGCGCAGGCCACGTGTAATTTAGAATTCTATACTAAGATGTAATTCGCTGCACCCCGTGCTTGGGCCAGAACAGGCAGGAAAGAAAATGGGCAGAGAGGACAGTCAGCTGAGAGAGAACCAAGATGGCCAAAAAACCTCTTCTCTTTCCTACTCTCTTCTTTTATTGTCAGAGAGCCCGCCAAAGGGCTGGGCTATCTAGGGACAAAACCAAGTAAATGACCGTATAGAAATGCAGATCTTCAGGTGGGCCCTTTGGCTCAAGCTTCACAAATTCTACAAGCCGGAGCTGAGTCCCTGAGACAGGACTCTCCCTAGCAGAGTGGGAGGGGCAGCATTTTAGAACCATAAGCAGTTCAGAATGTAATTTGTAGAGAATGAAACTAATACTTCTTGACATGAATATATCGCCAGACAATTCCAGCAAACCCTAAACCGCCACTCAGGTCCATAATCCATCAGAACAACTCCCTTTGGCTTTAGCCTTTAAAATCAGAGACATGTCAGTTTTCCCAGAGGCTCACTGGCTTATCTCTTTGAACTAGCAGAACTAATTACATTATGGTTGATCCATTGTGGCCAAGCGCTCTTGGAATAGCTACATGTGTGTCTCTTGTGGGGACCTGTGGGGAAAAAGAGTATTGTACTGGGACAAGCAAGATTCATAATAAGGATATTTTGCATTGTATCACTGTCTTCCCATTGTTCATCGATTTGCTCGAGTGGGCACTAGTAACATCTCCATGAGTCCTGTCACAAGCAAAAGTTATGAGATCCATCCAATTCTGCCCACGCTCCCATTGTGTCTGCTCTGTGGAGTCCCTAAAGGCAGAGGAGCAGCTCTTAACATAAGCTAAATGTAGCAGGAGCCTAGGGGAGGCTCAGTAGGGCACGTCACCCGACAACCACCGTCACCACCACCGTCACCGCCACCAGGACTGTGCTCACAGGGGTCCCTGCCGTTCTGCCATGTCTGCACCATGGGCCAGCGTCTACGCTGTGGGATTTGGGTCTACATGGCAGGCTTGGAGCTACCCAGGGAGTTTGGGTTATATGGTGGGCTTCATTTATATGGTGGGGTTGGGTGTATGCAATGGGGTTTTGGTCTGCGTGGTGGGTTTGGTATTACATGGTGGGTTTGGGGTTATATGGGGGTTGGGTTTTACATAGCAGGTTTGGGTCTACATGGTAGGGTTTGGGTTACATGGTAGGGTTTGGGTCTCACGGTGGGTTTGGGTTATATGGTAGGATTGGGGTCTACAGTGGCTTTGGGTTCACCTGGTGGATCCAAGGTCCATGCACAGCTTTACGTCTGCTCAATGCTGGGAGCACAGTTTAGGAAGAGGCAGAAATCCAAGAATGGTGAGAACATGGAGTGCTTGGGGGCTGCGTGGATCATGAGGACACGAGATCAGGAGCTTGCTGGGAGGGGGCCCAAGGCTGCAGTGGGGACTGGCTGGGGGGTCAGAAGGTGGGTTTGTCGGGGTGGGGGGTGTCCAGTGTCTCTGCAGGAGGTTCAGGGATAGGGTCAATCACAATTGCTGATGGAAGGAAAAGTGATTTTTCCAACTGCTATCAGTGTCGCCGACATTAGGTGTTGTCACCACAACGTCGGCATCTCGGCGGCGTGCCCTGATGGACTCCTGCCCAGGCAGGCACCCGAGCTCCCTAGGTGAGGTCTGGGACAGTTTCAGACATTGTCTTTATAATCTCTCTATCAAACCAGGCACGGCTCAGCCCCTGATGACGTGGCATCATGGCTGGGGGGGGCGGTGTTCAACCCCTTCTGAGGGCTTGTTCTCTTTCTCCTTCTTCTGAGCCCCGAGAAAGGGAGTTTGGCCTATTTCTGGCAGAAGCCTAAGGTCAGTGCGGGCATCAGAGGGCATTGGACAGAGGCCAAAGGCACCAGCTCTTCCGGGTAGTTGGGGCAGCTGCCTGGAGCCCTTGAAAGAGCACAGAGGCCCTCCTGCCACCATGGAGGTGTGGGGCGGCTCACCGGGTGGGGCGACACAGGCTGAGGGGCAGCCTGCCTGGCCCCACACTGATGGATCCGCCTTCCCCATGTCAGCCGCGAGCACAAACTGCCACATGTCCTAGACTCCATGTGGCCAAAGTCCACGGCAGTTGACCCTCTGCCGCGGAAGGTTCTGCTGCTCTCCAGAGAGGACCCTCAGGGCACGCCCTGCTCTCTCCTCCAGCTTGGGTCAGCTGCCGGGGGCCTCCCTCTGCCCGGAGGAGGTGATGAACAGAAGCGCTGGGCCCCGCAGGCACCCCGGGCTACAGTGGCACCCAGAGCGTGCCCACTTCACCCAGGAGCACACGGGCCAGGGCCATGACCTCTCAGCCTCCGGGGAGGCACTTGGGTGCTGATTGGCTAGGAACACAATATAATATTCAAAACAGGGGCACCCTGTTGTGCTCTAACATGCTCTTCATTTTTGACAAATGCACTTTAACATTTAATTTTGCTCTAATAATGTGCAATCATTGCTGGGTAGTCCAAGGCACAGAGGCAGACCCTAGTTCCACCAGGCCGGGCAGCCCCGTGGACGACAGAGCAGCGCCTGCAGGCCGAGCCTCACAGTATTAGATTTATTGTTAATTTGGCAGCAACCCTGTTGAGTGTCCATATTTTTTATTGTATCCTTAGTCATTTAAGAATTTCTTCCTTGTAACTACAAGTCATATACCCACCTGATTACTTAATGAATAAAAATCAAGTTAAGATGTAAATGAACTTGGTCACCCCTGGATATATTTTGTTTGCATAATTATGAAGCGAATATATTTTTACCAGTTCTTTCTTGCATTTTAAGTTTCATGGTTTCTCGGGTGAATATTACACTTCTGGGCTTGGGTCCCTGACGATCCTGTGGATCGGAGCACATCAGCTCATTTTACGGGCAATAACTGGAGCCACCCAGGTGAACCCCAGTTATCAACGGAGTTTGGGACCAAGTCTCCATTTCGGAGATGTTGCGTGTTTTATTCCTGTGCTCTGTTTCTCTTTGAAGTCTCACTTTCTCTGCTCTGCCCTTATCCCAAAGGAGCTGCGGCTTTGGTGGGGTGATGGGGCGTGCGTGCGTGCGTGTGTGTGTGTGTGTGTGTGTGTGTGTGTATGAGAGAGAGAGAGAGAGAGAGAGAGAGAGAGAGAGAGAGAGAGAGAGAGAGAGAGAGAGAGAGAGAGACTGTCTGCTCGCACAGTGTGGTCCCGAGGAAAGGCTGTCGTGCTGCCCTCTGACCGGGACTGTCAGAGGATGGTCTTTCCTTTGCCACTGACTCACTGAAGGAGTGTCAGCCCTGGCTGAGTCAGAGAAGCCAGAGCCCTCCATTAGTTGGACCGAGGCGTGGAGTCCAGGAAGGGTGAGGTGACCAGGGAAGCGGCCTCTTTCTGCAGAGTCCCGGCCCCAGACAGTAGGCAGGACCCTAACTCTATTTCTGGAACATTCTGCCCAGCACCATGGAGGTTCTGACCTCCAGAGGTCCAATGGAGAGCCATAGACACGCAGTGCTGGCCTCCTGGGGGCACCCTGTCTCATCTGGTTGTAGAATCCAACTTTTAGCAAGACATAGGCCAGGGTGTGTTGATCAAGGTCACTGTCCCTCCCAGCACTCTGCTCTCTTCCAGGCTGTCTGTCCACCTGCTCATGTCTCAGGCCGTCCGGCACCCGCCAATACTGGAGTCAGCCCGTGTACCCTGCCCCTAGATCATGTATGTAGGGCAGGGGATTGACAGACCACTCATTGGCGCTTCATCACTTTAAACAGCAATTCTGCTCCTTGGCATCTACCCAAAGACCCTGAGCTGAAGAGACACGTGCCCCCTGTGTTCACTGCAGCCCTGCTCACAGTAGCCACACCGGAAACAGCCGCGGTGTCCAAGAGCAAACGATGGGGGAGAGAAACTGATTCTGACATGGCGGAGCCTGCTGGCCGCAGGGAAAAGTGCCGTCATCCGCTCTGCTAGGATTAGGCGGGCAGAGCATGCCAGGAGCTCAGGGCAGGAACCCGGGCAGATGTGCAGTGTGTGGATCTTCAAGAGCCCTTTTGGCCCAGCTATGCTTGAGTCCAGGGCAGTCATGCAGCTGATGCTGTGGGGAGATGCGGCCGCCTCAGGGCAGTCATGCAGCTGATGCTGTGGGGAGAATGCGGCTGCCTCAGGGCAGTCACGCAGCTGATGCTGTGGGGAGATGCGGCCGCCTCAGGGCAGTGACGCAGATGATGCTGTGAGGAGATGCGGCCGCCTCAGGGCAGTCACGCAGCTGATCCTGTGGGGAGATGCGACTGCCTCAGGGCAGTCACGCAGATGATGCTGTGTGGGGAGATGCGGCCGCCTCAGGGCAGTCACCCAGATGATGCTGTGGGGGAGATGCGGCTGCCTCAGGGCAGTCATGCAGCTGATCCTGTGGGGAGATGAGGCCATCTCAGGGCAGTCGCGCAGCTGATGCTGTAGGGAGATGTGCGGCCGCCTCAGGGCAGTCACGCAGCTGATCCTGTGAGGGAGATGTGGCCACCTCAGGGCAGTCACGCAGCTGATGCTGTGGGGAGATGTGGCCACCTCAGGGCAGTCACACAGCTGATGCTGTGAGGAGATGCGGCCGCCTCAGGGCAGTCACACAGCTGATCCTGTGGGGAGATGCGGCCGCCTCAGGGCAGTCACGCAGCTGATCTTGTGGGGCAATGTGGCTGCCTCAGGGCAGTCATGCAGATGATGCTGTGAGGAGATGCGGCCACCTCAGGGCAGTCACGCAGCTGATGCTGTGGGGAGATGCGGCCGCCTCAGGGCAGTCATGCAGATGATGCTTTGGGGGAGGTGTGGCCGCCTCAGGCCAGTCATGCAGCTGATGCTGTGGGAGAGGCAGGCAGACAGGGGCATGGCCCAGGGCTAATGGAAATTCTGAGACATAAATTGCAAGAATCAAGTCCTCGACCTGATAAGAACCACCTGGCACTGAGGCGCCTTGAGGAGGCTGAACCGCAGTTACGAGTTTATGACACTGGAGCGTCCCCCACCCCTGCCACAGAAGCTCAGCCAAGGTCACTCAAGGCTTTCTCTTTGCCTCTGGAGAGAAGCCCATGGGGGCAGCTTGGGAAAAGCCTAGAAAAGTCCCTTGAGCAAAGGAAGGGCAAGTGTTGTTGGAGCCCATGTGACCAAGCACATGTGCCCGCATCTCCGCTCTTTTGACATGTGCACTTTCTCTCTCTCTGTCTCTCTCTCTGTCTCTCTCTCTGTCTCTCTCTCTCTCTCTCTCTCTCTCTCTCTCTCTCTCTCCTCCTTCCCCTTCCTGAAATCCTCCAAATAAAACCCGTTTTACTTCACTCTTCATCTCCTCCTGAAATTCTTCTTCAGAGAGGCAAAGGCAAGAACCTTGAGAGGCCCGGTGAGGCCTGGGACTGAGCCCTCCTGCGGAGAAGCAACTCCTCGCTCCAGCCTGAGTCCGTGGCTCTCCTGAATCTCGGATGGTGGGATCAACTCCCCGCACCTAGAGATCAAGCGGACATCAGGTGTGACTTCACAGCCATCTCGAGGGGCTGGTGGGGCTCAGGCCCGTGTCGCGCAGGGGCTCATCATAGTTTATCCATCCTAGCCTGCCCAGTAGGTCCCGGAGCAGCAGACATGGACCAGGAGAAAGCGACCATCTCTCTCCTCTCCGCCTCACAGAAGCCACCTGCGTGCTAGGGGATGCAGCCGCCTCACACCCTTGCTGGCTCTGTCGCTTTCTCTGCTCTGCCCACAGGTGCCTGCGTCATGGGGAGATGCAGCCGCCTCACACCCTTGCTGGCTCTGTCGCTTTCTCTGCTCTGCCCACAGGTTCTTTTGCGCACAGCCCGAGGCTCCTGTCACACTCCGGGTTTGAGTCGCCGTCTGGGAAGACGCAGCTCCCACACTCAGGGAGGCAGTGGTGGGGGGCCGTGGAAACAGGCATTAGGCCCTGACCACCGTCTCCCCACTGGGCACCTCCCCCGAGCACCGCCTCCCAGCCGCTGAATTTTCGCTAAACATCAAGAACGAGGTCTTCTTCCTTCTCAGGCCTTCCCTGTCAGGCCAGGACACATATCAGATAGAACTGAACTGCAGCAAGCCCTGGCAAGTGTCTCTCTCCTCGATAAAGCCTGTTCAGTTGGTGGGGGGTGGAGGATCCACCAGGAGCTAAATCCTGATTCTGTCCTACACCCAGTTCACCCTTCTGAGCAGCAGGCTGGGCTGGCCTGGGGGGGCACAGTGTGCGGGTGGGGCTGCAGGGGCCCTCAGAGAATAGAGTGGGGCAGCAGGCGCTGAGCTGACCTCGGGCAGGGGTGTGTGGGGACGGGGCTGCAGGCGCCCTCAGAGAATAGAGTGGGGGCAGCAGGTGCTGAGCTGACCTCGGGGCAGGGGTGTGTGGGGACGGGGCTGCAGGGCCCTCAGAGAATAGAGTGGGGGCAGCAGGCGCTGAGCTAACCTCGGGGCAGGGGTGTGTGGGGACGGGGCTGCAGGGCCCTCAGAGAATAGAGTGGGGGCAGCAGGCGCTGAGCTGACCTCGGGGCAGGGGTGTGTGGGGACGGGGCTGCAGGGCCCTCAGAGAATAGAGTGGGGGCAGCAGGTGCTGAGCTGACCCGGGGCAGGGGTGGGGACAGGGCTGCAGGGGGCCCTCGAGAGAATAGAGTTGGGGCAGCAGGTGCTGAGCTGACCTCGGGGCAGGGGTGTGTGGGACGGGGCTGCAGGGCCCTCAGAGAACAGAGTAGGGGCAGCAGGTGCTGAGGCTGACCTTGGGGCAGGGGTGTGGGGGACAGGGCTGCAGGGGCCCTCAGAGAATAGAGTGGGGGCGGCAGGTGCTGAGCTGACCTCGGGGCAGGGGTGTGTGGGGACGGGGCTGCAGGGCCCTCAGAGAATAGAGTGGGGGCAGCAGGCGCTGAGCTGACCTCGGGGCAGGGGGTGTGTGGGGACGGGGCTGCAGGGCCCTCAGAGAATAGAGTGGGGCCAGCAGGTGCTGAGCTGACCCGGCAAGGGTGTGTGGGGGGGCTGCAGGGCCCCAGAGAATAGAGGGCAGCGGTCGGCTAACCTCGGCAGGGGTGTGTGGGGACGGGGCTGCAGGGGCCCTCAGAGAAATAGAGTGGGGCAGCAGGCGCTGAGCTGACCTCGGGGCAGAGGTGTGTGGGGACGGGGCTGCAGGGCCCTCAGAGAATAGAGTGGGGGCAGCAGGTGCTGAGCTGACCTCGGGGCAGGGGTGTGGGGACGGGGCTGCAGGCCCCAGAGAGAGGGGCAGCAGGCGCGGCACCCGGGCAGGGGTGAGTGGGGACGGGGCTGAGGGCCCTCAGAGAACAGAGTGGGGGCAGCGCGCTGAGCTGACCTCGGGGCAGGGGTGTGTGGGGACGGGGCTGCAGGGCCCTCAGAGGCAGCTTCCTGACTGATCCACTGCCAGCTGCGGCAGGCCGGCTGCTCTGTCTCTGCTGCGTGGGCACTTCCTGCGTCCTGCCCTTGCTGGGTGCGAACCCCCTTTGCTGACTGCAGCTCAGCAGGGCAAGCGCTAGACCGGGGGGGCCCTCTGGGCAGGTACCAGCCACTCGTTCCCTCCAGCCCCAGAAGGTACCAACCCACTTACCTCCCCGTGCTGGGCCTCTGGCTGGCGACTCTCCTTCCTGGGCAGCTTCCCCGACAGCAGCTGTTTTGATAAGAATCAGTCGGGAATCTCTCTCCTCCCCGACCCCTCTCTGGACTACAGCACCCTGTGATGTCCTAAGCCAGGCCGCCGTCCTCTACCAGGGACCGTGTTTCCTTCCCAGGCCATGTCCCCTCTCTGTCCCCAGGGTCCGTTACAGGACTTGTCCCGGGCCTGTCCTCTGTGGGTGCTGTCCCTGGTCCCTGGGCTCTGTGCCTACAGCCCTGCGCTCCAGGTCCGGCAGCACAGGGCGGCGCACGGGCCCTGGCCGAGTTCACGGGAGCTATTGGAAGGTGCGCCCACACTTGGCAGGCCTTGACCCTCCAGCATCTCAGTAAATGTTTTTAATCTGAAACTTCATATTCTCTTCTACGGTCCTGCTTCTTGCAAGATATTCCCCAAAGGGCAGAAAAGAGAGGTCAGACTTTCTCCCGTGAAAGGTCAGGGAGACAGATCGGCGGATGGATGTCTCGGGCAGAAGTATCCGTTCTTGTTCCTCTAATGAAAATGTCAGTACGCTCTGTGCTTAGCAAGAAAATCACAGCGGCGGCGGAGAGGCGGAGGCCGCGGGCTCAGGCTGCTCGAGGGTCGGTCACCTCAGGGGCTGTCTCAGCCCCCAGCCCCAGCCCCATCCAGACTGCAGTGCGGCTCCCTCACTGCCAAGCACACGCTCCTTACCATGCCACAGAGATGCCGCCCGGGGGGCGCAGGAGGAAGCCCCCACTGGGGCCCTGGGACCCCCGACTCCTCCCTTCTCTCCACCAGAGCTGGCCACACGAAGAGTCTTTGGGCGCATAATTTCCAGACACTGGTGCAGCGCCCGCAGGTTCCCGGCCTGGACGAGAGCCTCTTGGAGCCTGCTGGACCCGAAGCCCTGAGCTCCGCGGGGGTTCCCTGAGACGCTGCTGCTGCCCCGGGGCCACTGGAGCTGGACTAGGACAGCCACAGGAGCTGGCCCAGGACAGCAGGGCTGTGCAGGGCCCCGGCGAGGCTGGGACTCGCAGTGTCCACCCCCTGGGGAGTGCCTGGTCCTGCTCTCAGCACGGAGGGTCAGAGTCCGGCGGGGGATGAGCAGGGTGGCCGGTCAGTTCAGAGAAGGCCGCTGGGTCCTGTAAAGGCTCTCACACTCCTGCCGCTGCATGTGTGGACTCCCAGCGCTGTTCCGTGCCTTCAGCTCTGGCCCCTGGAATGGGGCTCTGCTGCCCTGCCCAGCCCTGCTCCATCTGCCCAGCCCTGCCCTGCTCCTGCCTGCCCTGCCCTGCCCCCTGCCCAGCCCTGCCCTGCCCTGCCCTGCCCTGCCCCTGCCCATCTGCCCTGCCCTGCCCAGCCCTGCCCTGCCCAGCCCCTGCCCTCCTGCCCTGCCCTGCCCTGCCCTGCCCTGCCCACCTGCCCTGCCCTGCCCTGCCCTGCCCTGCCCTGCCCACCTGCCCTGCCCTGCTCCACCTGTCCTGCCCTGCCCTGCCTTGTTCCACCTGCCCTGCCCTGCCCCTGCTTCTGGGCCTTCGGTGGACCCCCAGCCATGCTCTGGCCAGGCACTGGGAGAGCAGAAGCTTGCTCTGTCCTCTGTGAGGCCAGAAGCTCCGTGGCCGCCCCATGCTGGAGTCTGGCACCTCCCCATGGCTGCAGCTGGGCTGGGGGTCCCTTCCTGGCCAGCTGCGGGACCTGAGCCCCCTCCCCTTCCCCTGAGAACCTGGCACTGCTCCCTCCGTCCCTCTCCTGAGCTCTGCCTTCCTGGGTCACTGTGCATGTGTGTTCCTGTCTCTCTCCCGACCGCCTTCCCTGTGCCGCCCTCCCTGGTGGCCAGACTGGACCCTGCCACGTCCTCTCTCTTCTCACACAGCCTCTTCCCCAGCAGCAGAGCCAGCACCTCCCTCTCCGTGAGCCCTGACTCTGGCCTCCGAGCACTCTACAGGGAGCACCTCTGGCTCTGGGTGTGACCCTGGTCATGGCTGTGCTCCTCCTCCTCCTCCTCTCCACTCGGGCCCCCTCTCTGCCCTGCCCGTGCCCTGAGCCGTCTGGACTGCGGCTGCATTGATCAGTGCCTTGCTGGCCTCTGCCCTGTGCTCTGCTCCACTGGGCCCAAGGGCAGCGGCGCGCCCCTGTGGACCGTCCCCTAGCACTCTGTCCTTGCTCGAGGAGACAGTACGGCTTGTTTCCATGCCACTGATTTCCTGGGTGTCCAGGTCTCTGCGGAGGTTCTCTGTGGCGACTGCCCGGCTTTCCGGGGACTCCACACACTAATCCCGCAATCCCGGCTGCTCGCTGTGCTGCTGCGTCCCACCAAGCTCCAGCTCTGACCAGGGAAGCACCTGCCAGCTCCTGCCTCGGAGGGCGGAGCCTGCTGGGCACTGGCAACAGCTTGCACCTGGCCACACCTGGCCACACTGCCCACGGAGGAGCAGTCCTAGCCGTCATGCTCACCCGCTCTCCTGGGGCTCCCTGGGGTCAAGGCGGGCCTCACGGGCAGATACATTTCTGAATGCTCTCATGGTGCAGCCTCACTGGCTGCTGAGGTCGGGGGCTCTGAGCTGTGGGGCTGCCGCTTGGCTCCAGCTGCTGCTCTGTGCTCACCTGGGCTGACTCCTGGTGCTCTAGGTAAGAGACGCCAGGTCTCGGAGCTGGGCTAATGGACGGAGGGAAGGAGACCCTGGCATGGACAGATCCCAGTGTGGGGGCATTTCGGCAGGTGCTGCCGGGCCGTGTGGGGACTTGTCTCCTCTGTGAGGCCTTTAATTAGAGAACCCGCTCACGCCCAAGCACCTTGACCTTTGCTGGTCTCTCTTTAGTCTCCTGGATGTGCTGGGCTTATTCATGAGCTGAAGTCACGGCTCAATTAGCGCTGTGACTCATCACTTTTCGGGTGGCCTCGGTTCTTTCTGCGCTTTGCAATATCAGAGTCCAGAGTGCTAACCATTACACGATGGAACCGCGCCCTTGCGCTTTGCAATATCATCGTTAGACAGTCAGTGCCCAGAAGGATGCTCGCTGCTGTAATTCCAATCAGATCAGATAGACACGTGCTCAATGAAGTGTTCCGGATTCTTTTGTAACACTTGGAAAATGTCTCACAGAGAAGACTACAGAAGGACTCAGCCTTCCTTGATGCTTTGTAAGAGTCCAGGTGGCAAAGAAACTTTGCAAGCACTGTGAGAGCTTGCGCCTTATTAATGCTTGCCATGTTCCACGTCATATGATCGATATTGAATAAAAGCTGACTCTATAAGTAAATGGTTGAATAGACTTTTCATGAGAGGACACCATGCCACCAGATGCCAGGGAAGGCTGGCGTCCCTGGCAGTATCAGGAACGAGTTCCCTTTTATTTCAAGGACTGGCGGCAAAGTACAAATTCAGCACAGTTCCAAAAGGCTTTTACTTATCACCAATAATTAGACATTACTGCTTTCGATTGCTATAACAATCCAAGACAGGGGAACTCCCAAGCCTCTAGCTTCTGGCCCACCCTCTGACTGTGTGCCCAGGCTGAGATGTTCCACCAAGATGGACGCTGTCTTCTTCTTTCCAGCACCGTTTAGTCCCCCCAAATCTGCCAAAGGCCAGGGAGACAAATAAAACTTCTACGTCTTCAAATAAAAAAAAACAGGTTCTAGGGGCCGAAGCCTGCTAGGCCACACCTTTGGTTCAGCTCCAGGCATATGTAATGCCAAGGCCAGTCCCTGCTTCCCAGGTCGACTCTTATGCAAAGCCCTTGTGTGGAGGGAGAAACACACCTAAGAACAAAAGCATCTCAGGATTTGATACATGGGGAAGTAACATTATAATTTTAGGCCGTGGACTTCATGTAGCCAGTTCATTTGTCAAATATCCACGAGGTCGTGTTTCTATGTTCCAGGGTAATTTTGGTGTGCTCTGCCCTGTTTTACTGAAAGGATCGTGTTCACCTGCCCGAGGCAGATCAGCACGACCCCCTCCCTTCATCTTTACAGAGTTGATTTCAAAGACGGGGTCCCTGACAAGCCAGGCTCTTCTAGAATAATTCTGGTCCCATGAAAAGGACCCGTGGGGATGGGGGAGAAGAGGAAGTACACAAACTAGCTGGCATAGAAATCATGGTAGAAGTTACAACGCTATTCCAAGAGTCACAAAATCAAACTGCCTTTTCCAATCCTGCCCCCAATCTCCTACTGTGCTTTGCACAAGAGGGACCTGATTAGCATGAGGAACTGGCCTCAGGGCAATGCCAATGGCTTTGAGCTGCAGAAGCCCAGAGTTGACTAGGGCATGTCCTCCAATAGCTGGATGGATTTTCCATGAGAGGAAACCACTCAGGTGCACTGAAACAAATCAATAAACAGCCAAACAACAATGAGGTGATTCAGACCCTCACGTGCTGACTCTGCTGATGTGCCCCAGACCAGGAACTCCGGCCTTGGTGACCCTGGGCAAAGCAGGACTGGGTGGGTGGTCTTTCCCGAGACTGATGAGGCTTCTTGGGAGCAGGCCCCCACTTCTATTTGGGGCGATGTTTCCTTCTCAGGTGATGGACAGACCTGGGCGCTTCCTTCGTCCTTGGCTTGTGCCCTGTGGCTCCGGGAATGAGCACGCCTCTGGTTTCTGGTTTCCGCACGCCTCTGATTATGTGAGGCATTGTTGGTGGTGGGGTCATTTCCCGAGGGTCCTTGAGCATCCACCCCGCGATCCTGTCCTTAGGACGGGGCAGCTTCCTTCTACCCTTTTTCCCAGTCAGCTCTGGAACATGGTTCTTTCTTTCTGCACTGGTAGGGTGGTGGAATGTTGGGACTCTCAGTGCAGTTTGCATGTGGGTGAGAAGTGGCCCTTGCTGGTGCTGGGCAAGGCTAAAAGAGGCCTGATGCCAGCAGCCGGCTCTGCCCAACATCCTTTTCAGGGTCAAGGAATTCTTCTTCTCTTCTCCTTCTCAGTCTCCTTTTCCCTCCTCCACCTCCTCCTCCTCCTTCTTATTACTCTTCCTCTTCTTCCTCCTCCTCTTCCTCTTCCTCCTCTTGCTCTTCCTCTTCCTTCACTACCCCTTCCTCCTCTTCCTCCTCTTCCTCCTCTTCCTCCTCCTTCTCCTCCTTCTTCCTAGTCTTCCTCCTCTTCCTCCCTCCTCGTCCTTTTCTCCTCCTGCTCCTCCTCCTCCACCACCTTCTCCTCCTCTTCTCTCCTTCTTCTTTCTTCTCCTCCTCCTCTTCTCCTCCTTCTCCCTCTCTCTCTCTTCTTCTTCTTCTTCTTCTTCTTCTTCCTCCTCCTCCTCCTCCTCCTCCTCTTCCTCTTCCTCCTCCTCCTCCTCCTCCTCCTCCTCTTCTTTCTTCTTCTTCTTCTACTTCTTCTCCTTCTTCTTCCTCTTCCTCATCCTGCTCCTTTTCCTCCTCTCTCTCCTCCTCCTCCTCTTCCTCTTCTCCTCCTCCACTACCCTCCTCCTCCTCTTCTTCTTCCTCCTCCTCTTCCTCTTCTTCTTCTTCTTCTTCCTCTTCCTCCTCCTGCTCCTCCTCCTCTTCTTCTTCCTCTTCCTCCTCCTCCTGCTCCTCCTCTTCTTCTTCCTCTTCCTCCTCCTCCTCCTGCTCCTCCTCCTCTTCTTCTTCTTCTCTCCTCCTCCTCCTCTTCTTCTTTCTTCTTCTTCTACTTCTTCTTCTCCTTCTTCTTCCTCTTCCTCATCCTGCTCCTTTTCCTCCTCCTCTTCCTCTTCTCCTCCTCCTCTTCCTCTTCTCCCTCCTCCACTACCACCTTCTCCTCCTCTTCTTCTTCCTCCTCCTCCTCCTCCTCCTCCTCCCTTCTTCTTCTTCTTCATCTTTCTCCTCTTGCTCCTTCTCCTCCTCTCCTCCTCCTCCTCCTCCTCCTCTTCTCCTCCATCTCCTCCTTCTCCTATTCCTTCTCCTCCTCCTCATCCTCCTCTGCAAATGGATATCATTGTGTGACTGATACTGATTCCAGGATTTTTTTTCTCTTCAGATTGTGCATATGTGGGTGCCACTCATTGATTCTTGAGTGTGAAGTGAGCATTGCTCTAAGCCATGCCATATGTTTCTCATATTCATGGCTCTGTAAGGGGTCCTGGTAACTGGGGATACTCGAGCCTAATTTATGATCAACATTCAAAGTCTTCTTCACTGTGTGTCGGTCTGTCTGACTGTGATACAGCAACAGAGGCCCCATGAAATGCATCGTGAACAACTGTCTCTTGTTCTGTTCTTCTGGAAGGGATTGCAAAATCTTGGGTTGAGATATTCTTTAAGGAGTTGTCCAATATTTCCCTCTGATGTACACCATTCAGCACATACACCCCAGCACATACACACCTCAGCACATACATCCCTCAGCACATCCACCCCTCAACACATACGCCCTCAGCACATACACCCCTCTGCACATACACCCTCAGCATATACACCTCTCAGCATATACACCCCTCAGCACATACACCCCTCAGCACATACACCCCTCTGCACATACACCCCTCAGCATATACACCTCTCAGCATATACACCCCTCTGCACATACACCCCTCAGCACATACACCCCTCTGCATGTAGAACCCTCAGCACATACACCCCTCTTCACATACACCTCTCTGCATGTAAACCCCCATCTTCACATACACCCCTCTGCACGCATACACCCCTCTGCACATACACCTCTCTGCATGTAAACCCATCTTCACATACACCCCTCTGCATGTCCATTAGTGATTTCATCTTTTGTCTCTTTGCTCTTGATAATTGCTCGTTGGGGAGGCCTATTGCGTTGATTTGGATTCAGGGCATCTGAAGACAGCATTCTCAATGGGTCTTCCAGGAAAATGACAGAGCAAATGATGACAATAGTCTGGCTGCAGTTATCAAGTAGCTGTTACCCAATTCTGAGAGTGCCATGGCTGTCACAGGCTGCCTTCTCGTGGCTGTGGCTGTTCAAGAGGCCTGAGCACAGGGTCAGCTACCAATGCCCAATGCCAGGCGAAGCTGTCTCCTGCTATGTTGCTTGGATCAATGCCATCCAGTGGTATCTGCCTTTCTTTTCCCTCTCTGTTAGCCTGTTTTCTCCAGAATTTGGAAAAGGTTTATTCCAAATATTTTGGCCGTTTTCTTCCTACAGAGGAGAGTCCCCTACTCCTGCGGCCAACGTCGCTGATGTTCTCTGAGCATCCTGTAGGAGGCTGCAGACCCCACACAGACCCAGACGTGACTTCTCCCAAGCCTGGGAACCAGCCACAGGGGACGAGAAACTCACAGGGTTAGTTCTGGAACGGCCACTTCTTGTGCTTGCACCTGGACCTGGGCCAGCAGCCCTGGGCAGTGGACATGCACTCAGGTGACCTGTGTGGCCTGTGAACGTGTGTTCAGCCTCGTGAGCTTGCATCCATCCTGGTCCTCTGGGCTCGCTCTGCGGTCCCCTGTGGCCTCCATGGGGCACTTGCTCCCAGTCTTGAGGCTTTATGAACCAAGGACTGGATTTTGTTTCGCAGGAAGGTGAGCTTTGAAGACGGTATTTTACTAGCCAAGCTGGAAAGATCCTGTCCTTCTCCTCTCTTGCCAGGGAGAAGGCGAGCTTGAGCTCACTGATTCTGTGCTCTGTCTCCATCTGCTTTGAGCCTCTACAGCCCTGAGGCCGGTCCCAGAGCTCAGCTCAGCCTGGGAGGCCCGTCTCTGGGGGGTTCTCTCTCTCCTCAGAACCAGGGTGTGCTCACTCAAGAGACCCATCTCTGGGGCTCTCTCTCCCCTTAGAACCAGGGGTGTGCTCACTCAGGAGGCCTGTTTCTGAGGCTCTCTCTCCTCAGAACCAGAGCATGCTTATTCAGGAGGCCCATTTCTGAGGCTCTCTCTCCCTCAGAACCAGGGCATACTCCTTTAGGAGGCCTGTCTGGGACTCTCTCTACTCAGAACCAGGACGTGCTCGCTCAGGAGGCCCGTCTCTGAGGTCTCTCTCCTCAGAACCAGAGCATGCTCACTCAGGAGGCCCATTTCTGAGGCTTTCTCTCCCTCAGCACCAGGGTGTATTTTGTCAGGAGGCCCATCTCTGAGGCTTTCTCTCCTCAGAACCAGGACATGCTCACTCAGGAGACCCATCTCAGGGCTCTCTCTCCCTCAGCACCAGGGGTGTACTTTGTCAGGAGGCCTGTCTCTGAGGCTCTCTCTCCTCAGAACCAGGGTGTGCTCCGCTCAGGCAGGTGCTCAGCTGAGTCCCGAAGGCCCAGATGAGTCTCAACCTGCTGATCCCTCCCGCTGTCTGTGCACCCCTTCAGTGGGTGTTTGTGCCCTAGGGTTTGTGTCTCCAACAAAGAATGGAGGTGTGGGGCGCGCCTGCACTCTTTCTCCCCAGATAGATGACCTGTGACCTCCCTGCACCA
The DNA here is from genome assembly GCA_021461705.1 of Cryptotis parvus. Lineage (NCBI taxonomy): Eukaryota > Metazoa > Chordata > Mammalia > Eulipotyphla > Soricidae > Cryptotis > Cryptotis parvus. The sequence continues at coordinate 58,141 of JAJIBD010024236.1, read as the reverse complement.
GGGAAGGGGGCTCAGGTGCTGTCAGCTGCTGTGATGGGGGCTCCAGGCAGGCTCCAGGGACCAGGCTCCAGGGCCTCCTTCCTCTGCTGAGCTCTCCCTGTGGCCCACTGCCCCATTCCCCTCTGCTCCCTGGTTCTCGTCAGCCCACTGGTGATGTGATGGGGGCTGTGGTCATCCCATACGCCCCTTGGGGCCTGCCCCATCAGCAAAGACTCTGCCCATAAGGCCAGACCACTGGGGCTCTGGGCTTGGGCCCGGGCAGTTCTCAGACCATCACTCAGCAATGCACAGGCGGACCCCAAGCAAGGGAGAGAAGGACGGGGTCGGCAGCAGCCACGACCCGACAGACAGGCCACAATAGGCATGGCAGGGTACGCCCAGAGGGGCAGGGTCGGAAAAGCAGATTTAATTACTCAGCTCGGAGCCGAGACTTATTCCATCAGTGTCCCTGTGTATTAGCTTCAGCTCTTCCCTGGGAGCAGTTGCTGACATGAGAGGGCGGTTGCTCCTCACAGACTCCGGAACTTCGTGCTCCACGCAGTGAGTCAGTGTGGCGCTGAGCTGCTTTGGGCTGAGGCTCGTGGACTCCTGGGAGGGTCTGTGAGGGTCTGTGATGCTCAGGGACGGTGGCCAGCAACTGCAGCACTGTCCAGCTGGGCTCCCTGAGACCTGGCCTGGAGCTCTCAGGCCCCCAGAATTGGTACACAACTCACACACCAGGCGTCTGCCCATGGCTCAAACACCAGGCGTCTGCACACGGCTCACACACCAGGCGTCTGCCCACGGCTCACACACCAGGCGTCTGCACACGGCACACACCAGGCGTCTGCACACGGCTCACACACCAGGCGTCTGCACACGGCTCACACACCAGGCGTCTGCCCACGGCTCACACACCAGGCGTCTGCACACATCAAGTGCTTGTACATGGCTCACACACCAGATATCTGCACACGTCTCACACACCAGGTGCCGCGACACGGCTCACACACCAGACATCTGTGCACAGCTCACTGGAAGGCGCCTGCGCTCAACCTGCATACCTTCCCCGGCTTGCTGGACTAGCCTCACATCTGTCCCTGAATATGCTGATTCAATTCGAGGGGTGGTGCGGTTTTATCCAATTGTCAGGGAAGATTCAGACTCTGCCAGGGTCTGCTCATCAATCGCTCTGCTCTTGGCCTGGGCACAGGCGGATTTTACATAATAATTCAGTGAGTGCGGGACAATTTCCAAGGCCAGTCCAGAAGATGGTATTTTAAAGGCGTCCAGGGGCTCTTGTGAGTGATCTGGCCCCGTTAGAGACGGCAGGTCACGAAATTGGGCTCCTCTCTAATTTGTAATTTCTGTGATAAATAGATTAACTTGGCCTAGCATTTATGACTTTCTCAGCATAATGAAATAGCGAGGGTCTGCCACCATCTCTCATTGCTGAGTCACACTGGTGCCTAGTTAGGGAAAAATCGCTGTGGGCATGTGAGCTTGTCTCCACGAGCGTTTAGCCACGAGAGCTCCTAGATGGAAAGACGCCAGATGCAAGGCGGCGGGACGAAATTCCGCCCTCCTCTGGCCTCCCTGACCATGCCCTGCCTACTTCTGTGCCATGGACAGCGCCGGCCCGTGTTCCTAGCCCAGACATTAACTACTTTCGAGGCCGTTTCTCTTGTCTCTCCGCTTACATGTACTGATTCTCCTTAGTCACACTTGATTTGGGGGGTAGCTAGTCCCAGCTCGGGCCGCCCTTGGACTCCGTGTCATTCCCTGGCATCATGGCTGCAGTTGCCGATGCCAGCCTCAACATGTGTCATCATCACGCTTATCAGCACGCATCAGTCCCAGTGTGGCTCAGCACATGGTTCTCTGGGTGCAACATCTACAGGCGGGCACCATTGCCCTGACCGAGCCGAGCTGGCCTCAGGGCCCCCGAGCTCCCAGGCGGCCACGAGCTGTCACTGAGGTCAGTCGGGGTTTTCAGGGCGCTGTCTGCTGTTTCCCTTTGCTTTACTTTGCGAGCCGCAGCCGTCTGTGTCTTCCCGTGTATGGCTACTCTTGTTTTCCGTATCCGTAGGGAGAAACATTTGCTGTGGTTCAGGTTCACAAGTGCCCCCCTGTCCTCTGCGTTCAGCCTTTGTCGCATGAGTCATCGGCAAATGTTTTCTCCCCTTCTGGGCCGTGGCCTTTAATTCTGGTCCTTGTTTCTTTGGTGGAGCAGAAGCTTCTGGGTTGCTGCAGTCCCGTTTGTTAATCTCTGCTTCTGACAAACAGTGCTGCTGAGAAACTCACCGCCGAGCACTGTGTGCTGAAGGCCTCATTCCCAAGTTCTGCCTCGCCCTGAGCACCGATGCCCGAGTTCCAGACGCCTGCGTTGTTCTGGCACCCCTGGGAGCCTGGGGCTGTTCCTCTTCCTCAGTGTCATTTATATTCAGCCCAGCAGCTTCCGAACACTTTGTATGTGAATTAATCTTGGTATAATGTCTTGAGAAATGTTCCATCACAGTAATTGCTTGAATTTGAGGCATTTAATCTCCTGATAATCAGGACAATGTGGAAACAGACAGTGGGCCTGTATGAGCCTCAGCACCAGGTCAAACTGCCCAGTACCCTTGGAACCTTCCAGACTGTGCTCCCAGTGCCCTTTCAGACTGCCCAGTGCCCGCAGAACCTTCCAGAATGTGCCCACGTGCGCCTTCCCAGTGGGTGTGCCACTGTTCAGCTCCTCACGCCTCTGGCTGGCTCAGGGAGCGTTTGCTTTTTGGGTGCAAGTTTGTTCTGCACCAAGATTATTTTTCCATGAGAGTCAGACTGAGGCACTCGGGCATGTGGGCGCAGCTTCTGGTGCTGAGGGAGCTTCCTGCCTTTCCTGTGGTCCTTTCCTCTCCTGCTGTTTGCAGTGGGGGGGTTTCTCCCAGGCAGCACTCGCGGGACCCAGGGGCCTCTCCAAGGTCAGCAGTGCCGAGACGCTGTGCTTGGGGAGCACGTGGCACTGGCAGGACGCGAGCGTCTCCGTGTCTCTGTGCCGTTGACCCGGCCCGGCTCCTCCCAGGTTGATGCCCGAGCTCCATGCCTCCCAGCGCTGCTCCTGCTGCCCCGTGAGCATGCCGTGGCTGTGGGTGGACTCTGATGTCCAGTTGTGGGAGGGTGGACTCTGATTCCCAGGTGCAGGAGGAGTGCGGGTGGGCACGGGAAGTAGGAGGCAGGGTCAGCCCAGCTCCTGCAGGACCCGTAGAAGCCCCTTGTTTGGCTAGTTGCAGCCTGCAGCCGAAGTCCCAGTTTCAGAGCCTGCATGTGGCCGGGTGGTGGCTGCCATCCCAGCCAGCGTGCATGCTCCCGTCTACACTAGGGGCAGCAGCTGGGTGCTCCCAGGATGCCCCCCGCAGTCTGTCTCTGGTGCGTTGGGCAGTAGTGACCTCTGAGACCCCACAGTCCCACCAGACCCCGTGTGTAAGGGACCGACATTAGCTCCTCGCCACGTCTGTCTTCACAACTGCCCACTCAGTCTCCCCGGGGCCTGGCCTGAGGACAGAGAGATCCAGAAAAATCTGCTGAAAGGGGGCACTAGACGCTAAAAAGCGTGGAGCCGACTGAGGTCCTTCCCTCCGACGTGAGGACTGGGGGGTGGCCACAGCCGTCCCTCGACTCCTCCATGCCCACAGGGGAGGGGGCACCCGCCCTGCTCAGGGGCTTACTGAGCTCTGCCTGGGCTCACTGCTGGGCTCGAGCCCCCGGGTTGCGTGCAGGGGAGTGAGTGTTGCGTTGCTCTGCCCTTTGAGACTTTATTTGTAGGACGTTTATGGTGGGAATGGGATGTGGAGACCCCGCTCTGGCTGCTCTGTTAGATTGGCATATTTGGAGACTCATCCTTGCTGACCCCTTTGGACTCTTCGTGGTGTCTTCATTTCAGGCAGCCGTCATTTCCTCCCTGTCAGTTCTGGGTGCCTTTTGTGGGGTCCTCCACATGCCTTAAGCCCTGGCACACGCCTGTTCCAGTGTGCAGACCGGGAAGGCCGGGAGGAGCAGGCGCAGGGCACAGGCGCGGACCAGCTCTCCACACCAAGCCTCCTCCAGGCTCTGTGGGAGGCCGGCTGGTGGCCCTCAGTGCCCGGGCAGGCCGTCCCTTGGGCTCCCTGCCAGAGGACACTTGTCTGGCTTCAAGTAGACCATGACCCTGCAGGCCCGAGCTCGGCTTGTGCCTCGGGGTGTAGCGGGAAGTCACAGACACCTTGTGGGCCGGAGCACAGCCTGCTCTGTGGCCTGTCACTGTCTTGCTGGAATTCTTGCTGGAGACGTTTGCTCTGACTCACCCCTGTCTTCAGGGAGCCAGGACGCTTTATTAATGTATTAGCGGGGCTGGAACGACAGTACAACAGGGTGGGCGCTTGCCTTGCATGCAGCCAACCTGGGTCCAATCCCCAGCATTCCATATGGTTCCCAGAGCACTTCCAGGAGTCCAGGAGTAATTCCTGAGCAAGAGCCAGAAGTAATCCCTGAGCATTTCTGGGTGTGACCCAAAAGAAAGAAATACATATATATATATTAGCAAGAAATTTGGGGCTCTTCTCAGAATTGGGGTTCTTCCAGGGAATTTGAGTTTTTCCATGGATTTGGGTTTATTCCTGGAATTTGGGATCTCTAATGAAATCCAAATCTTCAACTTTGAGTATCATGTGAGTGTCGTCACACCGCCTCAGTCCTGAAGACCGTGTTGTCATGTGTCTGTGGGGGCCAGACATGAACATGAACTCCATGCCATGTGACCATGTGGGGAAGCTTGGATCCCACGTAATGTGCTCGTTATGGGACGATGTGGACCCCGCGGCAAGTGGCTGTGTAGGAGAACATGCGCCTTGTGTCATGTGACCTGTAAGGGAGAACATGGGTCTATGTCATATGACCATAGGGAGGATGGACCCATGTCATGTGACCTGTGAGAGATGTTGTATACCTGTGTCATGTGACCTGTGTGGGAGATGTGGATTCCATGACATGTGACCGTGTGGGGGACCATGTCTCTGTGTCATGTGTCCTGTGTGGGGACCATGGTCCTGTGTCATGTGACCCATGTGGGAGAGAATGGCCCATGTCATGTGAGCCACGTGAGGGACCATGGCCCTGAGTCATGTGACCTGTGGTGGGGGACCGTGGCTCCATGTCATGTGTCCTGTGGGGACCATGGTCCTGTGTCATGTGACCCATGTGGAGAGAATGGCCCATGTCATGTGAGCTATGTGAGGGACCATGGCCCTGAGTCATGTGACCTGTGTGGGGACCATGGCTCCATGTCATGTGACCTGTGGGAGGGAACATGGTCCTGTGTCATGTGACCTGTGGGAGGACAGGCCAATGTCTACAGTGACACCATTAATTAATCCTAGTCTTCTGTCAGCAGCTCTCTGGAGCCCGTGAGCACTTCGTGGCATCGTGGTTTCTGTGGGGCTCTGTGTCTTCTGGCCCGGATCCCGTGAGGGGGTAACTGCTGCGCGACTCATTTCTCTGACTCTGACTTGTAATAATAACATAATTGCATTAGAGTTTCCATCGCCAAGTCCCTCATCTGCGAACGGAGCAAGCCTGACTGAGATTTCCAGAGTAACCAAGGAGACTCAATTAGCAGCGCTTCAGTCTTAGGCGGCTAAGTGTGTGTGAGGGAAAGGTCCGTCAGGCCTCTGAACCCCCAGCCCAGCTCTGCCGAGTCTCAGGACATGGATCTCTGGGCACAGGCCATGAGGAGGCAAATTAGTGAGGAAGACTCTGGAACATGTGGTCCCCACCCCTACTGGGGCCTACAGCCTGCAGCAGAGCCCTTCATCAGGGCCCCTTGGCACCCGTGGACCAGCATTTCTGAGACTGTGTTTGCCTGTGCACACTAATGTGTGTGTTCATGTGTACGAGTGTGAGGAGGTGTGCGCGTAATGCGTGTGTGCACATGTGTCTGTGAATGTGCATTGTGTCTGTAAGCATGCATGTGTATATGTGTGTCCGTGAGCATGCATGTGTGCCTGTGAGCGCATGCATGCGTGTGCATGTGTGTCTGTGAGTATGCATGTGTGTCTGTGAGTATGCATGTGTGTGCATGTGCCTGTGAGCGTGCATGCATGTGCATGTGTGTCTGTGAGCATGCATGTGTGTCTGTGAGTGTGCATGTGTGTGCATGTGTGCGTTCATGTGCCTGTGGAGCGTGCATGTGTGTCTGTGAGTATGCGTGTGTGTGTGTGAGAGTGTGCATGTGTGTGCATGTGCCTGTGGCGTGCATGCATGTGCATGTATGTGGCTGTGAGCATGCATGTGTGTTCATGTGTGTCTGTGGCGTGCATGTGTGTCTGTGAGCATGCATGTGTGCCTGTGGAGTGTGCATGTGTGTGCATGTGTGTCCATGTGTGCTGTGAGCGTGTATGTGTGTCTGTGAGCATGCATGCGTGTGCATGTGTGCCTGTGAGCATGCATGTGTGTTCATGTGTCTGTGAGTGTGCATGTGTGTCTGTGAGTGTGCATGTGTGCATGTGAGTGTGCATGTGTGTGCATGTGTGTGCGTGTGTGTGTGTGTGTGTGCATCCTCACCCCCTGTGGGCATGGTATCAAGCGCCACAGTCTATGGCGGCCGCAGGGGAGAGGAGTGACCTGACTGTCCAGGGCTGAAGTCCAGGGCTGCCCGTGAGACAGAGGGAGGGGCAGGGAGGGAGGCGTGGGTCCAGGGCTGCCTGTGAGACAGAGGGAGGGGCAGGGAGGGAGGCGTGGGTCCAGGGCTGCCCGTGAGACAGAGGGAGGGGCAGGGAGGGAGGCGTGGGGCAGAGGGGCCGGGAAGCAGGGCAGGCTCTGCTCAGCCTCCCCCACCACCTCCCACGCACACTCCTTTCCTCTCTCATGATTCTGACTCAGTGCTGGACCCTGAGAGACAGGGAGTGTGGGCTGTGGGTCAGGTCTGCGCTGGATGGGTGGGCAGAAGGCAGCTCTGAGCAGTCTGAACCTGCCCCTGGATTCCCACTGGGCCCGGACAATGTGCGGAGCCTGGACACGCACCGAGCCCAGACCCATGCTCTGAGGCTGAGGCCGGCCTCTGCTCTGGCCCCGGCAGAGGGGAAACCGCATCCCCTTGTCCATGCCTGAGGCTGCACGGCCTGTGAGGGGGAGGGGCCTGTTCCCAGGGATGGTCACCCCCCCATCCCTTGCACCCAGTTCTCTCCACTTGCCCCCCTTCTCAGGCCTGTCGGGGCTGCTCCCCCTCACTCAGCGAGACCCCAGCGGCGCTGCAGCACCCAGAAAGACACGGGTGCAAGTTCCTGCCTTTCTTAGCAGCCTGTGCGGTCACCTCGAGGAGTTCCAAACCCCGTTTCTGTCTCCTGCACCAGCCAAGGCCCCTCCCCAGGGTAGCGGGTGCTGCTTTCTTCCCTGGAAACCCCATTTCTGCCCCATCCTGGCCAGGGCTGGCCGCCAGCAGGCCGTGCTCAAGCTCAGGCCTTCCTGTTTGGGCTGACACGCCATGCTGCTCGGACAGGGGAGCGGGTACACTGGGCAGTGTCAGAGACCCCGAGGGGTCCCTCGTAGCAGCTGCTCGGCGGTGCTTGTGCTGGTCTTTGTGGATCCTCAGACCCTATAGACAACATCTCTGGAGGGAAAGGGGCAGAGGCTTCCCTCGCCTTGGCTGCCTTTATCCAATTTAAAAGGGGTAACTGAGGGGTTCAACGGTGGGCAGGCCAGACTCACTCGATGCTTCATAACTGCAGCAAATGCTCCGGCACCCAACCAAGCTTGCAGCAGCATGGCAGTGCCCAACTCGCGGCCGGTCTGCAGGGTCCAGCACAGAGGCCCGAGGGGTCTGGCACAGTGACCTGAAGGGTCCAGCCCAGTGGCGGAGGGAGGAGAAAGAGGAGGAGGAGAAATGGGAGGACGAGGAGACCTCTTCTTTGGGCACCCAACCTGCCTCTAGAGCCGTGCCCACCCCAACACTGTGCTGTTGATTGCATTGTTTGATTAAACTTCAAGTCTATTTCCTTCAAGTGAAATGGAGATAAAATATTAGAATCTACATAACCGCTATGTTCTCCAATTAAAATATGAAATAAATAGCCTCATTTTAATAAATTAGATTTCTTTCTCCATAAACGTTTTAGTTCATGTGAACTCATTATAAGCAGGTAATTTGTGGAAGAATGAAACTTCTCTGAAGATGAGTTACCAGGCGGGAGGTGCTGAGCCCCGGGGTGTGGGCTGTGAACGCCGACGGCCCTGTTGTCTCCATGGAAATCTTTGTTACACAGTTTGTTCATGTTCTTACAATAACCCTCCCATAAGGGCCGTCATTGCTCCGTTATTGCCTTCATAATGAGGGAAGAAAGTCTGTTTCCCAAAATGTCAGCCACGTCAGGGGCTTTACACTGACGGCCACCTGGTCTCCGGAGCCTCATCAGAAACTGCACTGAGGCCTTGGATACATGTTCTGAGGGAGCAGGGGGCAGTGGGTGCCCCCTGGAGAGAGTCCCACAGAGCAGATGATTAAGTGAGATGGTGACTGGGCTCACCCAAAGGCCTAGCTGCAAACCTTCCTGCGGGGAGATGCGTCATAGAATGCAAAACTATGTCCCCCTGCTAGATTGATATCTCCATCCCGCTGAAGGTCCTTTGTCCTGTCTCTGCTCCAGGGCAATTTCTTTTAGTGCTCTGCTCTCTTCCAAAGCCTTTCACACCGTGAGGCCATTCAGGCTGGTCTTAGGTGAGACAAGCTATTGTGGCCTTCCCTGGAATCTTTGCCAGAGCGGGGTTTACACCAAGGCTCCTGCTTCATAGCCTCAGTGGCTCTCTTCCTGGTACTGCCCAGTCCCCGTAGAGGATGAGGGTATGAGGGAATTAGGATCCAGCTAAATGGCACTGGGGCTTATCGTTAGAAAATACGACGGGGATGTCCAGGAGCCATCGATTCAGAGTCAAACTAACTCACAACTACCTGCCCCACACACTCCTCTTGTGTTTATACAAGAAAGTCGTCTCTGTGTCCTAAACATTTGGCCTAAGGATATACAGACGGAGGAGAAGAGCAATCCCCCATCAGCAATGCAAAGATCCAGGGCTAATAGGGGCGCCACCCACACCCTCTCTGCTGGGTGCCTGTGAGTGAGGGTCTGGACCAGGCGCCTCTTTTCCCTTCCCTGCTCTAGGGTGTCCGGCCCTGCTGGGGCTCCTGAGGGTGGGGCCCAGGGAAGCTTCTTCTCTTTTCCTTCTTGCCCCGCTTGGGGCTCTCTGTCATGGTCGGTTACTGCCCCTCAAGTCTGCCAGTTTCCTGGAGCTGCTGCTCGTGAGAAATGGGGTTCACGGCAGTGCTGACGGGGCTGTTTGAAAGGAAACTGCTTCTCTGGAGCCCAGATCTGTCATCTTTGTGAAGCTGCCGGTCACCTTCATCTCACTGGTTCTGCTTAAGACAGGTGTGAGTATCATCACTTGCTTTTGTCATTTTAATCACCGCAGATTCTGCGTCTCAGCGCCATTGTCCAAGCAAGTTATATTGAGTCAGTTTCACTGTTGGGCTCTGGGACTAAAGGACTAGCCCCATCACTTCAGAGGGTGCACTCTTGTTTGAAGGGTAGCTCTTCCGTGCCACCTGGGTGTGCTCAGGGCTGACTCCCAGCTCTGTGCTCAGGGTCACTCCCAGCTCTGTGCTCAGGGCTGACACCCGGCTCTGTGCTCACTCCCAGCTCTGTGCTAAGGGCTGGCTCCTGGCTCTGTGCTCAGGGCTGACTCCGGCTCTGTGCTCAGGGCTGACACCCGGCTCTATACTCAGGGCTCACTCCCGGCTCTGTACTCAGGGCTGACTCCGGCTCTGTGCTCAGGGTCACTCCTGGCTCTGTGCTCAGGGCTCACTCCTGGCTCTGTGCTCAGGGTCACTCCTGGCTCTGTGCTCAGGGTCACTCCTGGCTCTGTGCTCAGGGTCACTCCCTGGCTCTGTGCTCAGGGCTCACTCCCGGCTCTGTGCTCAGGACTCACTCCTGGCTCTGTGCTCAGGGCTGACTCCCGGCTCTGTGCTCAGGGCTGACTCCTGGCTCTGTGCTCAGGGCTCACTCCTGCCTCTGTGCTCAGGACTCACTCCTGGCTCTGTGCTCAGGCTCACTCCTGGCTCTGTGCTCAGGGCTGACTCCTGGCTCTGTGCTCAGGGCTCACTCCTGGCTCTGGTGCTCAGGGCTGACTCCTGGCTCTGTGCTCAGGGCTCACTCCTGGCTCTGTGCTCAGGCTCACTCCTGGCTCTGTGCTCAGGCTCACTCCTGGCTCCTGTGCTCAGGGCTGACTCCTGGCTCTGTGTTGAGGGCTGACTCCTGGCTTTGTGCTCAGGGCTGACTCCTGTCTCTGTTCTCAGGGCTCACTCCTGGCTCTGTGCTCAGGGCTGACTCCTGGCTCTGTGTTCAGGGCTGACTCCTGGCTTTGTGCTCAGGGCTGACTCCTGGCTCTGTGCTCAGGGCTCACTCCTGGCTTTGTGCTCAGGGCTCACTCCCTGGCTCTGTACTCAGGGCTGACTCCTGGCTCTGTGCTCAGGGCTCACTCCTGGCTCTGCGCTCAGAGCTGACTCCTGGCTCTGTGCTCAGGGTCACTCCTGGCTCTGTACTCAGGGCTGACTCCTGGCTCTGTGATCAGGGCTCACTCTCTGCAAGGCCCAAACTAGAACTATCCTGTTCCCAGTAAGGGGGATCTTCACCTTGGTAGCCGTGCTCCCTTGTCGCAGAACCTCTCTGTGGCTGGGGGCTCAGGGGCTTGTTTCTGTCAACGCAGCCCTGCCTTGTTGGTATACATCCTCTCTCTCATTCTGCCGCCGAAGCTCTTTTTATAGCCTCCGCAGAGACGATTCAGACGCTTCATGGTTGTGGCTCCAGTAATTATTTCTGAAGCGGTCCAACAAGGGACCCTCGAAGTGCCTTCGGAGTGTCAGGCTGCCCAGGACCTTGCTCTCACATTAATAAGGAACACTGTTTGGGGAACACGGGGCTCAGAGCTGGTCCCTTTGCATCTGTGGGTTAGTCTGCTGGGGTCACGGGCTGCCTAGAGGTGGTGTTTCTTCTCTTCATGTTGTGGAAAAAATCACACAGCCTCGTGCAGAACATTTATATGGAGAGTTGGTCACTGTCATCCTTAGTCCATCAAATCCCAATTACAAGAGAAGCTTGGAACTGAATCAGTGACTAGGATCAGTTAGGTGAAATGGGATCAGTAGGTCATCTGGGATCAGTCAGGTAACTTGGGATCAGTAGGCGAATTGGCATCAATTAGGTATCTTAAGATCAGGTAGTGATCTGAGATCACTCAAGTAACTTGGTGTTGGATAGATGATCTGGGATCAGTTAGGTAACTTGAACTTAGGTAGGTGATCTGGGATCAGTTAGGCAAGCTGGGATCAGTAGGTGATCTGGGATCAGTTAGGTAACTTGGGATCAGCAGGTGATCTGGGATCAGTCAGGTAACCTGGAAACAGGCAGGTGACCTGATTGATTAGGTGATTTGGTCCGGGGTCCCCTGAGATACTGTGAGCCACGAGGTGTGCCTTGTCTGGCTTAGGAAGGGGAGAGGAAGAGGCTGGCCGTGGGCTGGGAAGCTGGTCCTTGTCAGCCACAGATGCAGTTTCTTGCCCTCATGGATGGTGCCCTCATAATGCAGGGATTGCTGCTGGCTAAAGTGCCTAGTGTGTTTGCAGAGGGCAGAGCACTGTAGACCCCTGTCTCTGGGAGCTGCGGCAGGGAGTCAGCCCAGACAGCAAAGCAGGCCGGCTCCTGGGGCCGAGGTGGGCCTCCAAGCCTGAACCCTGAGGTCAACAAGCCCCCAAGCTGCAGGCGAGCAGGTAAAGAAGAGGCTGCCTGGTGCGGGGGTGAGCGTTGAGGCGATGGACACCCCCAACTGATGGTGAGAACGGAGAGGACAGACACCCCTCATCTGACCGTCCCTCTCCTCTCACCTGCAGAGCTGCGGGCTGGACAGGGACAGCCAACCACAGGGACCCCTGGTAAGGGTCAGAACACGACAGTTCTCTCTGCTTGCGCAGTGGGTATCGGGGTCTGACCTCTGCGCTCAGTGGGGAGAGCGGGATGCCACAGGGCTCTGGGCTGAGTGTCCAGGGGTCTGACGGCACCTCCTGGAGGAACGTTCAGTCCCAGCAAGCGGCACCACTGTTTCTGCCGCGTGGGAGCAGATTGTCCGCGGGCCGCGAGTGCAGTCAGCGCTGGTGCTCTGCTGCTGAACGCGTCGGCCTGAAGATGCTCTCTCGGGTGTCTGCTCATGACGTATTCCTGAATTCATTCCTTCTCTTTGATGTCAAGTGAATCCAGTCTCCTTCATCCTGTCTTCATTCCTGTGAGATCAAAGCCTGCTGGGAAAATAGAGTCTGACGCGGCACCACAGAGGCAGCCTGAGGTTGGGGCCTGGTGAGTCAGGTGGGGACTGTGCCTTGCGCAGCCACAGAGCTCCTGTCCGATGCCCAGGCACCCTCACAATGCACTCGCACACTTACACACACACGCTCTCTCACTTACACACACATGCTTTCACACTTTCACACATGCTCTCTCACTTACACAATGCTCTCTCACTTACACACATGCTCTCTCACTTACACACATGCTTTCTCACTTTCACACACATGCTCTCACACTTACACGCATGCTCTCTCAATTACACACATGCTTTCACACTTACACACATGCTCTCACACTTTCACACACATGCTCTCACACTTTCACACACATGCTCTCTCACTTACACACATGCTCTCTCACTTTCACACATGCTCTCTCACTTACACACATGCTCCTCACACTTACACAATGCTCTCACACTTACACATGCTCTCTCACTTTCACACACATGCTCTAACACTTACACACATGCTCTCTCACTTTCACACACATGCTCTAACACTTACACACACATGCTCTCACACTTTCACACACATGCTCTCACACTTACACGCATGCTCTCTCACTTTCACACATGCTCTCTCACTTTCACACACACATGCTCTCTCACTTTCACACACATGCTCTCTCACTTTCACACACATGCTCTCACACTTTCACACACATGCTTTCGCACTTTACACACATGCTCTCACACTTACACACATGCTCTCACACTTACACACATGCTCTCTCACATTCACACACATGCTCTCACACTTCACACATGCTCTCTCACTTTCACACACATGCTCTCTCACTTTCACACACATGCTCTCACACTTTCACACACATGCTTTCGCACTTACACACATGCTCTCACACTTACACACATGCTCTCACACTTACACACATGCTCTCTCACTTTCACACACATGCTCTCACACTTACACACATGCTCTCTCACTTTCACACACATGCTCTCTCACTTTCACACATGTGCTCTCACACCTCACACATGCACACTCACACATGCACTCTCACACTTACACTCTCACACTCATGCACATACTCTCACACTCACACATGAACTCAGCCTCCATTGCCAGCCCCTGCCTAAGTGGTCTCTTAGTTGCACCCCAAGAAACGGGCTGCACGTTTTGCTGAATCGCTTTGACGTTGTACAGAAACAATAACCAGCTAATGAGCTCAATGAATCCAAAACATATCCCTTAGTTCATGCAAATTTTGTAAGTTGCACCTGACATTATTTTCATTGCTGTTGTTTTTATCTCAGATGAGCTGATCGCTTCATCCCCTGCGGGGACTGTCGGCCTCCTCTGTGGACCCCGAGTGGACATACACGCCTGAGGCTGATGGGAAGACCTCTTGTTGCTTGAGGTCAACTACCCTCAGGGGCCTTCCTGCCCGTGCCTCACCCGCTACACGATCCTCCCACAGGCCAGCGGGCGGGATACAGTGACCACTAATGTACGGGCGCTTTGGAAAAGGACCCGCAAAGGGGAACAGTAATTCGTTTATGCAGGGTTTTTAGTGACGGCCAGTGTCTCTGATGGAAAGGCCCTAGGAAAGAGCAGGCGCCTGACTTCAATCCAGGTGCATTTAATATTTAAAAACATTTTTTAACCACCGTGAGATACACAGTTACAAAGTTGCTTGTGATCAGTTGTCTGTGATGGGGTTTCAGTCATACAATGTTCCAACACTGTCCCTCCACCAGTGCACATTTACCACCACCAATGCCCCCAGTTTCTCTGCCCCCTCCACCACCCCCGGCCTGTCCCTATGGCAGGCACTTTGCTTCTCTCTCTGTGTCTGTCTGTCTCTGTCTCTCTTCTCTTGGGGACTGTGGTTTATAACGCAGGTGCTGAAACCTCATCGTGTGTCTCCCTTTACCTGCTTTCAATACGGTTCTCGTCCAGAGTGATCATGTCCAGCTGCCACTCACACGTTTATGGCGAGCATCCAACCATTGACCAGTCCTCAGAGCAGGTGTCTTTTGCTCCTGACTGTTTCAGGGAGCTACTGAATGGAGAGAATCCCCGTGGGGGGTGGGCTGATGGCGTTTGCAGTAAAATTGTTTTCATTCCAAGAGTCAAAATCCTTGCACTTTGATTGCTTGCTCTCACTCGCCCGGGCTGCGGGCTCCCGGAGGAGCTGGCCACGCCATAAGAATCAGATATGGGCGACCCATCCTGACTCCAGCAGAGCCTGTTGCTAGGTGACAGCCACCTTGGACCCCGGGAAGGCCGAGACTAAGTGGCCCCTCATCTGTAATCAGCACTGGAGGGCCGGCCAGGGGCTGAGCTCGGCTGTCCCCGCGCCCCTGGCCTTGTGCTGGTTGCAAACAGCAAGTGTCTGTTTGTAGACATGTGTCTGTCCAAAGGAACAGGAATGTTCTCATCTTGCGAGCCGACATCCAGCTTCCTCACGCAGACGGTGAGCTTTGGAGCTCGCTGCAGGCAGGCACAGAGTCTGGCGCACACGCTGTGGGTCAGTCCTGGCCTTGTGCTGACCCCCTGGGACCGTCCTCAGGCGTAGTCACAGAGGGTCTCGCAGACTTTTGGGGGCTGGTACCACCTTCGGGCTGCTGGTCAGCTCTGTCCTGCTGCTCTCGGCACTGACACTGGCATCTGGGATCTGAGCTCTTGGCCATACATGGACGGCCTGTGACGCGAGGCTGCCCGAGACTGGAAGCCAGAGGGAGCAAGCGCAGAGATCAGCCCTGGGCATCATCGGAGAATGAGACCTGCCCTGGCGTGGCAGCCTGCACTGCTTTGCTGCACCTGGAGGGTCTCCGGACCCCCTGAGCTTCAGCCGAGTATCTCAAAGCGTCGCTCAGGGCAACGGAACCCACACACAGGCTCCGTGGGAACCCACACAGATGCTCCGTGGGAAGCAAGAAACCCTCTGAGAGAAGCACGTACGGGCCGTTTCTTTCCTCCTGCTGAAGGGCGAGGAGTGATTAGTACCTGCCATCCCGAGGCTGCCCGAGGGCGCCCTGGGGACTTCGGGAACTCAGGGACCCGGCACCTCTGATTTCTAATAAGTCTTTGCAATAGAAAATTACTCAGTGAATGATGTTCTGGGGAAATCAGCCCTCTCCCCGGGCCTTGCGTGAGCACAGTTGATTTGGAGTTGATTAGTTATAAGACAGGTCAACGGGTGCTCGAGGTCTTGGATTGCTGCCTGGGCGGCCGAGGCAGAGCCTCGAGCCACGGGGCCACCCCACGGGACGATGCGGGGCGGGGCCGGCATTGGTGACTCTGGGCAGGTAGGAGGACCTGGACACTGGGTGCATGGTGGGCACAGAGGCGACTGGCCAGCGACCTGGGGCCAGGACAGCAAGGCCAGGAAACTCACTCACCACACTCACTGCCCTCCTGCGAGAGTCTGTGGCCGGGAGAAGGGACCTGGCACCAGGACAAGCCACGTGGACGCAGCCCAGGCCAGCACAGAGAGGCCAGTCCACAGCAGGAAGTGATAGGGTAAGCCCCTAGTACAGAAGTGACCCCATAAGGCCCATAATCCAGATGTGACCCCATAAGGCCCATAATCCAGATGTGACCCTGTGCCCCATAACCCAGATGTGACCCTATGCGTCCTGTAATGCAGATGTGACCCTGTGCACTCCATAATCCAGATGTGACCCCATGAGTCCAATAATGCAGAAGTGTCCTATGAGTCCTATAATCCAGATGTGACCCCATGAGCCCTGTAATACAGACGTAATCCCATGACCCCCGTGTCTGTGGGGCCTTCCTGAGTCCAGCAGCTATGGGCCAGTTGTGGGGAGGGTGGGGCAGTTGATGGTTCGGGCCGGAGCTCTGGAGCAGGGTCACGAAGCTAGGGCTTGTGGGCCCCCCATGGCCCCTGGGAGACCCCTCTGATTCTTCTCCTTAATACCTTGGCAGAGGGGGTCTTGAGGGAAGAGGCTGCTGAGGGAGCAAGTGCCCCCAACGGCTGGCTTAGATCTACAGCCACTAACAGGAGCCCACCATGGCTGTGACCCAGGTGTGACAGATGTGTACAGGGTCTATTCAGACACGCACCACTGCATACCTATGTGTGCAGGGGCATAGTTGGGTGCACAGGTGCATATAGAGGTACACGGGTGCATACAGGGGGTTCGCAGGTGCATACAGGGGTTCGCAGGTGCATACAGGGGGTTCACAGGTGTATACAGGGGTTCACAGGTGCATACAGGGGTTCACAGGTATATACAGGGGGTTCGCAGGTGTATACAGGGGTTCCAGGTGTATACAGGGGTTCACAGGTGTATACAGGGGTTCACAGGTGCATACAGGGGTTCACAGGTGTATACAGGGGGTTCACAGGTGCATACTGGATTCACAGGTGCATACAGGGATTCACAGGTGCATACAGGGATTCACAGGTGCATACAGGGGTTCACGGTGTATACAGGGGGTTCACAGGTGCATACAGGAGTTCACAGGTGTATACAGGGGTTCACGGTGCATACAGGGGTTCACAGGTGCATACAGGGGGTTCGCAGGTGTATACAGGGGTTCACAGGTGCATACAGGGGTTCACAGGTGCATACAGGGGTTCATAGGTGCATACAGGGGGTTCACAGGTGCATACAGGGGTTCACAGGTGTATACAGGGGTAAACGTGTATACAGGGGTTCGCAGGTATACAGGGGTTCGCAGGTGTATACAGGGGTTCCAGGTGCATACAGGGATTCACAGGTGCATACAGGGGTTCACAGGTGCATACAGGGATTCACAGGTGCATACAGGGGTTCACAGGTGCATACAGGGGTTCGCAGGTGTATACAGGGTTCACAGGTGCATACAGGGGTTCACAGGTGCATACAGGGGTTCACAGGTGCATACAGGGATTCACAGGTGCATACAGGGGTTCACAGGTGCATACAGGGGTCGCAGGTGTATACAGGGGTTCCAGGTGCTAAGGGGTCACAGTGCATACAGGGATTCACAGGTGCATACAGGGGTTCACAGGTGCATACAGGGTTCACAGGTGCACGGGGTTCGCAGGTGTATAGGGGGTTCACGGTGATACAGGGGTTCCAGGTGCATCAGGGGATTCACAGGTGCATAAGGGGGTTCACAGGTGTAGGGGTTCGCAGGTGTATAAGGGGTTTGCAGGTGCATACAGGGGGTTCACAGGTGCATACAGGGGTTCACAGGTGCATACAGGGATTCACAGGTGCATACAGGGGGTTCACAGGTGAATACAGGGGTTCGCAGGTGTATACAGGGGTTCACAGGTGCATACAGGGGTTCACAGGTGTATACAGGGGTTCGCAGGTGCATACAGGGGTTCACAGGTGCATACAGGGGTTCCACAGGTGTATACAGGGGTTCGCAGGTGCATAGCAGGGGTTCACAGGTGCATACAGGGGTTCACAGGTGCATACAGGGGTTCACAGGTGCATACAGGGGTTCGCAGGTGTATACAGGGGGTTCGCAGGTGCATACAGGGGTTCACAGGTGCATACAGGGGGTTCACAGGTGCATACAGGGGTTCACAGGTGCATACAGGGGGTTCACAGGTGCATACAGGGGTTCGCAGGTGCATACAGGGGTTCGCAGGTGTATACAGGGGGTTCACAGGTGCATACAGGGGGTTCACAGGTGTATACATGGGTTCACAGGTGTATACAGGGGGTTCACAGGTGCATACAGGGGTTCGCAGGTGTATACAGGGGTACACGTGTATACAGGGGGTTCACAGGTTTATTCAGGGGTTCACAGGTGCATACAGGGGTTCACAGGTGCATACAGGGGTTCACAGGTGTATACAGGGGGTTCACAGGTGCATACAGGGATTCACAGGTGCATACAGGGGTTCACAGGTGTATACAGGGGTTCACAGGTGCATACAGGGGTTCGCAGGTGTATACAGGGGGGTACCTGATACAGGGGTTCACAGGTTTATTCAGGGGGTTCACAGGTGCATACAGGGGTTCACAGGTGCATACAGGGGTTCACAGGTGTATACAGGGGTTCACAGGTGCATATAGGGGTTCACAGGTGCATACAGGGGTTCACAGGTGTATACAGGGGTTCACAGGTGCATACAGGGGTTCACAGGTGTATTCAGGGGTTCGCAGGTGTATACAGGGGTTCACAGGTGCATACAGGGGATTCACAGGTGCATACAGGGGTTCACAGGTGCATACAGGGGTTCACAGGTGCATACAGGGGGTTCACAGGTGTATACAGGGGTACACGTGTATACAGGGGTTCACAGGTTTATTCAGGGGTTCACAGGTGCATACAGGGGTTCACAGGTGCATACAGGGGTTCACAGGTGTATACAGGGTTCACAGGTGTACACAGGGGTTCACAGGTGCATACAGGGGTTCACAGGTGTATACAGGGGTTCACAGGTGTATACAGGGGTTTACAGGTGCATACAGGGGTTCGCAGGTGCATACAGGGGTTCGCAGGTACATACAGGGGTTCACAGGTGTATACAGGGGGTCACAGGTGTATACAGGGGTTCACAGGTGCATACAGGGGTTCGCAGGTGTATACAGGGGGTTCACAGGTGTATACAGCGGTTCACAGGTGCATACTGGGTTCTCGCAGGTGCATACAGGGGGTTCGCAGGTGTATAGCAGGGGTTCGCAGGTGCATACAGGGGTTCAGGTGTATACAGGGGGTTCACAGGTGCATACAGGGGTTCGCAGGTGTATACAGGGGTACACAGGTGTATACAGGGGGTACACAGCTGTGGGCGTTGGGTGAGCAGCACTCCTCAGAGGGTCATCAGGCAGTGGCCTCAGACCCTGGCATATTTCCCTCCTAGACGGAGCTGCAGGTAGGAGAGAGGTTTATTCTTCTGGTGACCCGGAAGTTTCTGTCACGTGCCCGGCAGTCTCGGCCATCTGTGGATGGCAGCATTGGTCCCTGTGCGGCGTCACTCACGCTTGCTCCAAGCCCCGGCCCCCACCCGAGCCGCCCCGCAGTAATGAGTACACAGCCCTCGCCTGAGCAGAGCACCAGAGCTCCTTGTAAATTAATTTACCGGCTTCCTGTTTCTGCTCAGCAAGTCACATGGCGAAATGAGGGTGAAATGGGCAACTTAGGACCCACCACCGTTTAACCTGCTCTTGAACCAAGGGGTGCAGCGGGTCCCTCAGGGGGCCCTGACACCATGAAATCCCATGAGGCTTCACGAGCAGAGCAGAGAATAACGCCGAAGGGGGCTAGCCGAGGCCTGGGGATTTCGGCTCTGCTAAGTGAGAACAACGAGGCTCCGGCCCCAGGGCTGTGGCGCGGGGAGGGGTGACAGCACCCGGGGCCCGCTGCTGTGGAGAGGGTCAGCCCACACTGCAGGGTCGTCCCTCGGCCCCAGACACCGTTGGCAGGGAGCTTCGTGGCAGCTGCCGCCACCTAGCGGTGACCTGCAGGAGCAAACCAAGAGTCACAGGACCCTGCACTTTCCCTCAGCTGGATGGAGGGCCGAGGCAGCTGAGCGGGGAGCCTTTGGAGGGTGTGTTGAAGACAAACGGAGGAGAGTGAGCGAGGGACCCTGAAGCAGGCAGAGCCTGAACCCCTAGTCAGGGCAGGAGAAGCAGGCGAGAACAGCAGCAGTGACGTGGGGGAGGGCCGGGGCGGAGCCTTCAAACAGCCACTGCACAAAAGCCCCAGGGGCCCGGTTTGATCCCTGGGTGCTCTGAGCAGCACAGGAGCAGCCTGAGCCTCACTGGCCCTGCCCCCAGTAAAGATCAGTAAGGCATCGGCTGGACTCTTCCAGATAATGTTCGCAATAGTGTTCGTCCTCCTCACCGTCATGGATGGGTGAATCCAGAGTCTGGTTTTGGAGGACGGTTTGGGTTCCTTCTCGCTGTGCTCAGAGAGTGACGCCCAGCAGTGCTCAGGGCACCGGAGGAGGCATCGAATCCCTCCCAGCTCTGCTGTGTGCGTGGCAGCTGCCTACAGCCCCAGACCAGTTCCCCAGCCCCAGAAGACGTCCAAGCCTGTGAACGAAGCCTTGGCAGCTGATGGCCCAGTGCAGCCCTGTGTGTGAGTCCGGTCAGCTGAGCCTGTGCCTCGACCTGCTTGATCCTCTGCCTCTCAGGCATGAGCTCCCGGGATGGCTGCATCTTCATACACGGCCACTGCACACTGCTGTCTTCAAGGCAGACCTGGGGCCGCTCACCTCGAGGAAGCACCTACATGCTCAGATGGATCCTTTGCATGTGGCGACTGGGCTGGCCAGTTGGGGGCTGTCTTGATCGCTTTCCCTCCTTCCCCCTTTGTCCAGCAGGCCGGTCATGCCCAAACTCTGCTCACAGTGCTAGACCAGGCGGGAGTGTCCCTCGGACAACCTCTGTCCAACACAGCTGGGAGCAGACAAGGAGAGGGTGTCCAAGACGCAGAGAAAAGAAAAAGGTGCATCTTCCTTCGTGCAGGTCTGGGCGGAAGTCACTGCCCAGTGCCCACCTGATGAAGACGCTGAAATGGAAGCCTCCATTTGGAGATTCTGAAGCTCTAGACCTGCCAAGGACGAGCATGCAGAGACTGCTGAGTTGCTGCAGTCTACACTCGCCCAGATTCCATTCAGATCCGAGTACGCAACTGCCCATGAAGGAACCGGTTCTTCCATTGATAATCACTCAATCAAGCCTGATTCCTAACTGGAGACCCTGGAAAATATTTAGGCGATATTTCAGTGGCTTCTGCTCAACCTTTTCTTCCTTATACGCTTGGGATGTGGTTTAAGAAGGTCCCTTGGCTGTGTAGAGGCACTCAGGTAAACTCAGACTTGAAAGCATCTCTGGAGCTGGCTTGTACGGCGTAGCCCCGTTTCCCCGCCAGTAGAGCTTCTCCCTGGGAACACAGCCCACGGCCGTCGTCAGGTGTGATGGCGCTCCAGCGCCCTCCTCCAGCCGCGCATCAGGAGACACTTACAGACTCCATGCCTGCAGGCGGGCTCATTCTGGCTGAGCCACCATCTCGGCATGAAAAAACTCCATGTTTTGTTGACAAAAAATCCAGAGTCTGAGTCTCCAAGCCACTCGGGTGAGTGGGAAGGCACCGGCATCCCTGATCTTCTGGAAAGAAGAGGCGGCACCAGGCCTGGACTCGGGGTCCCCTGGCTGCGGGCAGCATGTGTGTGAGCATCGTGGGGTACACGCGGGCCGTGACAGAACGCTAGCAGCACCAGATAGATATGCGGGGGGCAGGCAGGTGTGGGTGCGGCCAGATGGCTCCTCACATCATGTCGGACAGACACAGGCCTGAGGGTGCCTGGAGGCAGAGGTGAGATTGCTGTCCCCCTCCACTTTTCAGAAGGAGCTGCCCAACTCCAGGCCGGAGACTGGCACGTGGGGACCCTGTGACAATCTGGCTTGACCTGAAGGTACTGGAAGTGACTCCTGGGAGGTGAAGGAGTGTCTGCTGCAGCGGGACCCCTAAGGGCAGCCCTGACCGTGCGTGCCGCCTCCCCTAGAACAGCCGAGAGCGACGTGAGCCGTCTGTGGCCGACCCATGGCTGACTTCCGTGAGCATGTACCGAGCAGACACCACCGGTTACTGCTGACTAGCCCTTAACCAGGTGACTCCATGTCCCAGTTCTAGTTATCAGGCTGGTGGGCTGGGGCTGAGTTTCCCAGCTTTACCAGACACGAGGCCCAGCCGGAAACGTCCTCCATTTGAGGGAGGGAATGGTGCTGTGAAACACAACTGAGACAGAATGTGAAATGTTCCCTGCTTGCATGTGTTATCTTGCACTAAGTCAGGCCAGGAGCCGCTCTTGGCTCTCTCTGGACGACAAACAGGCTCTGAAAGGACATGTGTCACGTCAGCCTGAGTGACACGTGTGTCTGAGTCTGCGTGAGAGTCTCTCGCATTCTTCTCACGGGCGGTGATGAATCCGCCCCTTTCTCGGGAGTCTGTCTGCTTCCCTGTAAGTCGCGCATTCTGGAATAGAGCATCCTTGCGTGCTTCTCCCAGTAGGTTATAGGACTCGACCATCTCAGACCTCAGCTGCAAACACCCTTTTCTCCAATGTCTCCAGGATAAGCTTTGTTTCAGCAAGAGATTAAGGCATTCTAAAATTCAATTTCCATCTTTTCTTCTGTTGCATTAATTTGTAGTTAATGCGCGTTGACCTCCATTTGCTCTCTTCATGTTTCCTGTCCAAATCCTTTGCTATATTAAAAAATTTGCTTTCTGGTTTTTAATTTTATTCTTACTTCTGCTTTGCTGGTTTCTTAGAAGATCAAAGTGTGTTCATAATGAATTTCTTTTCTCATCTAAAACTTTTTTATACATTTTACTGGCAGTTCATATTATCTAAATCTATTGTACAAGGAATCCACTGGATTCATATTGACACTGGAAAATCTTATTAATTGCATTTTTAAAGAGTAACTGGGGCCTAAGATTGTAGGGTGAAACCACTGGCTGAGATGGAGGTGAAACCATGTGGTGAGTCCATGAGGTGAGACCATGGGATGTCATGGTTTCCGTGTTGTTGACTCTGTGGTTTGAGTATTTGTCTCTGTCGCTCCTTTGTAACACACCTCAACACACCTCTATGCCTGAGTCTTTGTAACACACCTCAACACACCTCTGTGCCTGAGTCTTTGTAACGCACCTCAACACACCTCTGTGCCTGAGTCTTTGTAATGCACCTCAACACACCTCTGTGCCTGAGTCTTTGTAACGCACCTCAACACACCTCTGCGCCTGAGTCTTTGTAACGCACCTCAACACACCTCTGTGCCTGAGTCTTTGTAACATACCTCAACACACCTCTGTGCCTGAGTCTTTGTAACGCACCTCAACACACCTCTGTGCCTGAGTCTTTGTAATGCACCTCAACACACCTCTGCGCCTGAGTCTTTGTAATGCACCTCAACACCTCTGCGCCTGAGTCTTTGTAACACACCTCAACACACCTCTGTGCCTGAGTCTTTGTAACGCACCTCAACACACCTCTGTGCCTGAGTCTTTGTTACACACCTCAACACACCTCTGTGCCTGAGTCTTTGTAACGCCTCAACCACCTCTGTGCCTGAGTCTTTGTAACACACCTCAACACACCTTATGCCTGAGTCTTTGTAACACCCTCAACACCTTGCGCCTGAGTTTTACCTACTTGTGCTGGTCTTTGTAACAACCTCAACACACCTCTGTGCCTGAGTCTTTGTAACGCACCTCAACACACCTCTGTGCCTGAGTCTTTGTTACACACCTCAACACACCTCTGTGCCTGAGTCTTTGTAATGCACCTCAACACACCTCTGTGCCTGAGTCTTTGTAACGCACCTCAATACACCTCTGTGCCTGAGTCTTTGTTACACACCTCAACACACCTCTGCGCCTGAGTCTTTCCTAACTGCTCCCTTGCCCCTGTTGCTTCTGCCTCATCTCCCTTCCCCCTCCACTCTATTTTTTCCCTTCTTCTCCCTAGACTCTGGAGCTAAGGGTGGTCTAGGCATCTCCCTTTAAGCCACTGCATTTCCTCACCCGGTTATTCCAAACACCACATATAAGTAATATCATCCTTTGTTTGTCCTTCTCCTGGCTTACATCACTTAACACAATGGCTTCCAGTTTCATCCCTATCGCAGCAAGCCACATGGTTTCATCAGCCCTTACAGCTGCGTAGTATTCCATTGTGTATATATGCCACATCTTCACAGCACACTGCTGTTGTCGGACACTAGGTTGATTAGAAATCTTAGCTTTTGTACTGAGTGCTGCAATAAATAATGGTGTTCATACGTCTGTAGAATGAATGTTTTCCTGTCCTGGGGTAAGTGCCCCAAAGGAGAATTGCTGGGTCACACGACAGTTCATTTTAAGTTTACTGAGAACACTCCAAACTGCTGTTCAGAGGGGCGGAGCCAGTCAACATTGCAGCAGCAGTGGATGGATGTTCCTTTCCCCATCCACCCCCCAACGCAAATTGCTCCCTTTGATATGTGCCATCCTGACTGGTGTGAGGTGGTATCTCATTGTTGACTTGCGTTTCCCCGATAAAAAGTGATGAACATTTTTATGTGCCTGTAGGCCCTCCATAGCTCTTCCCTCACAGAACTCTGTTTATATCATCTCCCTGTTATTTTTTAGTCTTATTTACTTATTTCAATATTTTTCTGTTGAGTCACTGTGAGGTACAGTTACATCGTTGTTCATTATTGGGTTTCAGTCATATAATGGTCGAACACCCATCCCTTCACCAATGCACATTTCCCACCACCAGGGTCCCCAGTTTCCCTCCCACCAACCCTCCCCTTATTTTTCTCTTATTTTTGATTTTTTTTCAGGGAGCCATGTGGGACCCCAACAATATTAGGGGTTCAAGTTTTCTGGTCACACTCCAGAGGCCAAAGACAGATGAACAAAATCCACGAGTCCAGTATGGCTCCAATAGACTTTTACTTCTCACCAACAGTTAAATACATTCTGCTACCACAGTTCAGGGCAAGAGACTCTCCCAGACCTAGAGCTCCTGATCAGATGCTCTGACCATGTGGCTCCAGCAAGCACAAGATGTCTCCCACACCAATGGGTGTCTTCCCTAAGTCAGCACCTTTTGTCTCCCCTACCCCACCAAAGCAAGAGCCTCTGACCTTGCTCCCAGACAGGGCCCTGTCACCAAAGATCAAAATCAGTTTTTAGGTGCAGAATCCAGGTGACCCACGCTTGGTTCTTAACAGATGCAAATGTCAGTCTATTTCCTCCCTCCCAGATCAGCTCTTACACAAAAACACCGTGAGAGGGGCTGGTAGAAAGAATTACACCTGAGAATAAAATGTCTAAGAACGTCTTTTCGTGGAGGGAATGTCATCATAATTCCACTAGGTCCTGCCTGCTAGATTTAGACCTACACCCCCACAAGGTCCTTTGTTCTTTTTCTCTACTCCAGGGTAATTTCTAGGTCCTCTCTTCTCTTTTTACTGGAAAGTCTGACAGGCCTCCCTTAGGACAGACTAGCAAGATCTTCCTTTGGTCTCTATAGAGCTAATTCCTAAAGGCATCCCATATGCAAGCCAGGGTGACTCTTCCTGGTACTGTCCAGTCCTACACTGGGACTTTGGGGGTAAAAGGAAATATATAAAATCTAGATTGTCTTGGGGAAATAGTAGAAATTATGATGATATTTCAGGAGTTATCAATCTGGAACCAAACTGACTCACCTGTGTCTGCCACCCCAACTTTCAGTGTTTACACAAAAGAAAGATCTCTTTAGTATAAAGCCCTGACCTAAAGGCATGTAAATGGTTTAAGTAGTAAAGACCCAGAACCAATTATGGTGAGCCAACAGGTTTTTAAATTTGTTGTTTTTGTTGTTGATCTTTGTCTATGCTTTTATATCTTGGACATCAATCCTTTATCTGATGTGACTGAAAACATTTTTTCCCATTCAGTTTCTCCCATTCGGTTTTAGTTTTTGCCCGTGTTTATCTCGTCACACAGAAACTTTTTAATTTGATATAGTCCCATTTGTATATATTTGTTGTTTCCTGTAAAGATAGCTTCTTCTACAAATGGTGCTGGCAAAGCTGGATAACCACATGTAAGAAATCAAAACTGTATCTGTATCTCAGACCTTACACAGCATTCAATTCAAAGTGGATCAAAGGCCTTGAGACCAGACCAGGATCTGTAAATGACATGGAAGAAAGTAAAGGCAGAACACCCCAAGATCTGGACCTCAAAGTTGTCTTCAATGAAACAAGATCACTGCCAATATTATTCTTAATGGTGAAAAAAATGAAGTCATTCCTCTGAGATCAGGCAGAAGACAAGGATATCCACTGCATCTGCTGTTATTTAAGGTTGTATAAGCGGTCCTAGCAATCAGGCAAGAAAAGGAAATCAAAGGGATCCAAATTGGAAAGAGAAAATGTTGCCTACTTGCAGACCACATGATGATATACATTAAAGAACCTGAAGGAGCACAAAGCTCCTAAGAAATTTTGAACCAACACAGCGAAGTGGCCAGATACAAGTCACTATACAAAAAATTGGTTGCACTCTTATACACAAATAATGAATCAGAGTCTATCCCTTTGAAATAGCGTCCCCAATATCCATTACCAAGGATGATTCCTTAACAAAAGAGGTGAGAGACCTAGACCATGAAAACTTTTAGCCCTTAAGAAAGAAATTGAATATCTTAGGAAATGGAAAAATATTCCATGCTCATGGATTGGAATATTCAATATTGCCAAAATGACTATCTTACCTTAACTACTATATAAATTTTATGTGATCACTACCCAAATTCAGAACATTTTTAACAGACTTCTTGATCACTTGATCACTTGAATCCCGTTATTCATTGATTTGCTCGAGGGGTGCCAGTAACATTTCCATTGGACCCTATCAGGTGCCAATGTATCCCAATGGCATCTGGTTGATTCAGGAATATGAAGAGCCTCAAACTGTTCCTTCAAAGTCTTGACAAGGAAATCTGACCATCTTGTAGGTGGGCGGCCACGTGATCTTTTGACATCCCTTGGGATCCAGTCGGTAACAGCCCTAGTCCAGCAGTTGTCTCCAAATTGCATTACATGTCCAGCCCATCTGATTTTTTGATGCCTTGGCAAACAAAACAGCGTTCCTGATTCTGGAATAGCGACGGAGGTCAGAACTCCATATTCCTTCTCTCACTTGAGTGAGGCGTGATATTCCAAGCATAGCTCTTTTGATTCCTCTTTTGATCGGGAGACCCGAATAGCATTCTCATCCTGCTTTTGTAGGGCCCAGGTCTCTGAGGCGTATGTTAATGCAGGGAGAACGGTGGAGTCAAAGAGATGTGCCCAGAGCCGGAGGTTCTTTGTCCTTTTTAGCTATTTCTTCAATGCCTTTGAAGGCATTCCATGCCACTCTCTTCCTCCTGCGCAGCTCAGGTTTTAGGTCGTTCATCATGTTGACTTCTCGACCTAGGTACACATAACTGCTGCATTCAGAGATGTCTGTTCCATTGAGAGTGAATGGGGCCTCTGGAACTAGTTCATTTTCATAAACATAGTTTTCTTTAGATTCAGCTGTAGACCTATCTTTCCACATTCTCGGTCGAAGTCAGCCAGCATTTGTGCCGCTTGGCTAATGTTTGCTGTTATTAGAAGGATGTCATCAGGGAAGCGGGAGGTGGTGTAGTTGCCGACCATCTATCTTCACTCCCATTCCTTCCCATTCTAATTGTCGCATGATGTTCTCGAGGGTGGCTTTGAAGAGTTTTAGTGAAATGGTATCACCCTGCCAAACCCCTCTTTTGACATCAATGATCAATTCCTTGTAGAATGGTGAGATCCTGGTGGTGAATCCGTAATACAGCTCACGAAGGATCTTGATGTATTGGGTTTGAACACCCCTATTTGGCTAGGGCTTCGATGACTGCTTCAGTCTCCACAGAATCAAAGGTTTTCTTTAAATCAATGAACGTGAGACAGAGCGGCATCTTGTACTCCCCTACAAACCTCAATGAGCT
Organism: Cryptotis parvus; assembly: GCA_021461705.1. Lineage (NCBI taxonomy): Eukaryota > Metazoa > Chordata > Mammalia > Eulipotyphla > Soricidae > Cryptotis > Cryptotis parvus. Next base: position 30,314 of record JAJIBD010024236.1, on the reverse strand, counting down.
TGGTTACCGTGTGGATATGGTCGATTGTGCTGAATCCTTTCCGGAAGCCAGCTTGCTCACATGGTTGTCCTTCATCTAGTGTTCTGCCAATCCTGTTCAGGATGACTCGAGTGAACAGCTTGTAGATGACGGACAACAGGCAGGCGGGGGCGATAGTTGCCGATGTTGTGAATGTCTCTCTTCTTGAACAGTAGAACTGTCCTGCTGGTTTTCCATCGGAGGTAAAAGGGAACTCGCTTCCCTGGCACTTAACAGACTTAGAATAGTCAATTGTAAAGTTTTTGTGGAATCATAAAAAGACCCTGAATAGCCAAAGGCACAGTGAAAAACAAGAAACTGGGAGGCATCTCACTACTAACTTGAATCTATACTACAGAGCCATCATAATTAAAACCTGTGGTGCTGGAATAAAGAGTCACTGACCAGTGGGTAAGGATAGACTATCCAATAATAAATTCCTATACATATGGTCAGCTAATTTGTGTCCATCTTTTCTAACAAAATTCATTGTGATTGGGTATTTGGGATTAGGATTTCAGGCTGTCAGACACAGCTTTAACAAATCGCACTTCATTTGCTTGTTACATTACATGCAGCATCATAATGTATAAAACTTAAGAATACTTTTCAGGTGAAAACGCGGTTCAAGGCCAACTGTTGTGCTCTGAAGTGGTTTATCTTAGAGAAGCATCTTGACATTGGCTAATTAGCTATTTCTTATGGAATCAAGTCAAACCTCCACACTGTTTTTTCTTTTCTGATAAGAGTCAACATGCTACATTTTCACTGTTAGACGGCTGTTGAAAAATTCAGTGTTAGAAGAGGTTGCGTCGCTCACTGGGGCTGCTTGCAGTGCTTCGTCCTGGGAAATGGGAGGTTCCGTTGACAGGTGATGGCTTTTGTTTTGGCCAGAGTGCGATCACCAGAGATGAGGCTCTGCGAGGGAGGGACATGGCCACGCCCACTACTTCTCTTCCTCTGTGCGAACAAGGGTCACTCAGATCTCATGGAGGTTCATTGTTATGCAATTCTTACAATTTTCAGGAATTAAATCAGGTTCATGGCCACTGTGAATCCCTGCTCATCCACAATTCCAGCGCCTGAAAGAGGAGAAAGAAAGAAAAGAAAAAAGTTCTTACCAGAGAAGGAGTCTGGGGCCGGAAGGGAAACGGAGGACACTGGTGGAGGGCAGTGAGGGAACCTTGTGAGGGGACAGGTGTTGGGACACTGTGCCTGGAGCCCCAGCCATGACAGGTGTTGGGACACTGTGCCTGAGTTCCAACCATGACAGGTGTTGGGACACTGTGCCTGAGTCCCAGCCATGACAGGTGTTGGGACACTGTGCCTGAGTCCCAGCCATGACAGGTGTTGGGACACTGTGCCTGAGTCCCAGCCATGACAGGTGTTGGGACACTGTGTCTGAGTCCCAGCCATGACAGGTGTTGGGACACTGTGTCTGAGTCCCAGCCATGACAGGTGTTGGGACACTTTGTCTGAGTCCCAGCCATGACAGGTGTTGGGACACTGTGTCTGAGTCCCAGCCATGACAGGTGTTGGGACACTGTGTCTGAGTCCCAGCCATGACAGGTGTTGGGACACTGTGCCTGAGTCCCAGCCATGACAGGTCTTGGGACACTGTGCCTGAGTCCCAGCCAGGACAGGTGTTGGGACACTGTGCCTGAGTCCCAGCCATGACAGGTGTTGGGACACTGTGCCTGAGTTCCAACCATGACAGGTGTTGGGACACTGTGCCTGAGTCCCAGCCATGACAGGTGTTGAGACACTGTGCCTGAGTCCCAGCCATGACAGGTGTTGGGACACTGTGCCTGAGTCCCAGCCATGACAGGTCTTGGGACACTGTGCCTGGAGTCCCAGCCAGGACAGGTGTTGGGACACTGTGCCTGGAGTCCCAGCCAGGACAGGTGTTGGGACACTGTGCCTGAGTCCCAGCCATGACAGGTGTTGAGACACTGTGCCTGAGTTCCAACCATGACAGGTGTTGGGACACTGTGCCTGAGTTCCAACCATGACAGGTGTTGGGACACTGTGCCTGAGTTCCAACCATGACAGGTGTTGGGACACTGTACCTGAGTCCCAACCATGACAGGTGTTGGGACACTGTACCTGAGTACCAACCATGACAGGTGTTGGGACACTGTGCCTGAGTTCCAACCATGACAGGTGTTGGGACACTGTGCCTGAGTCCCAGCCATGACAGGTGTTGGGACACTGTGCCTGAGTCCCAGCCATGACAGGTGTTGGGACACTGTACCTGAGTCCCAACCATGACAGGTGTTGGGACACTGTACCTGAGTACCAACCATGACAGGTGTTGAGACACTGTGCCTGAGTCCCAGCCATGACAGGTGTTGGGACACTGTGCCTGAGTTCCAACCATGACAGGTGTTGGGACACTGTGCCTGGAGTCCCAGCCATGACAGGTGTTGGGACACTGTGCCTGAGTCCCAGCCATGACAGGTGTTGAGACACTGTGCCTGAGTTCCAACCATGACAGGTGTTGAGACACTGTGCCTGAGTTCCAACCATGACAGGTGTTGGGACACTGTGTCTGAGTCCCAGCCATGACAGGTGTTGGGACACTGTGCCTGAGTCCCAACCATGACAGGTGTTGGGACACTGTGTCTGAGTCCCAACCATGACAGGTCTTGGGACACTGTACCTGAGTCCCAGCCATGACAGGTGTTGGGACACTGTGCCTGAGTCCCAGCCATGACAGGTGTTGGGACACTGTGCCTGAGTCCCAGCCATGACAGGTGTTGGGACACTGTGTCTGAGTCCCAACCATGACAGGTCTTGGGACACTGTACCTGAGTCCCAGCCATGACAGGTGTTGGGACACTGTGTCTGAGTCCCAGCCATGACAGGTGTTGGGACACTGTACCTGAGTCCCAGCCATGACAGGTGTTGGGACACTGTGCCCTAGTCCCAACCATGACAGGTGTCAGGACACTGTGTCTGAGTCCCAACCATGACAGGTGTTGGGACACTGTGTCTGAGTCCCAGCCATGACAGGTGTCGGGACACTGTGTCTGAGTCCCAACTATGACAGGTGTCGGGACACTGTGTCTGAGTCCCAGCCATGACAGGTGTCGGGACACTGTGCCTGAGTCCCAGCCATGACAGGTGTTGGGACACTGTGTCTGAGTCCCAGCCATGACAGTTGTTGGGACACTGTGCCTTAGTCCCAACCATGACAGGTGTTGGGACACCATACGCCTGACACCCAACCATGAATACCTGTAATTTATGGTGATCTAATAAAGTAATGGTTTTCTTTAAGTAAGAGAAGCACAGAGGAGCAGGGTGCCCAGGTGTCTGTGGGGCAGCTGTGCCCTAGCAGTTCTTGAGGCCTCGTGTCCTGCCAAGCTACACCTGTGTTTCTGGCCCTGGGGGCACTTGGTATGCCAGTTGGTGCCTGCGAGTGTTTGCGAATGCAAAGCTGCTCCCCGCTTCCCTGAAGCCGTCTCCCACGCGGGGTGATATTGGCAGGAGCGCAGTGGGGGCCGCCAAGCCCATGCTCGAGCCTCCGGCCCCTTCTCTCTCCCCCTCACATGAGAACATCGCAGCCTGTCACTCATTTGCATACTGAGCGTGGAGAAGGGCCCACAGGGTGGCAGAGATGAGCCCATCATTGCAACAGGGTATTGTTTGCTCAACACAGCGTGCAAATAGTGTTGGTGATGCCAGCCGTGCCCATGTGGGCAGGCGATGGGAAGAATGTGCCCATGTTGGAAGCGAGACAGACAGAGAGAGATGAGAGAGAGATGCACACAGTGGGCAGAGAGGGCAGGCTGGGAGGAAGGGGCTCAAGGTGTGTGGTCGCCAGCGCCCCGCCCGTCCGTACAGACTTAGCTCCCCTCCTCTCCAATCTGGGTCCTTACGGGTCCGGGCACTGAGCTGTGCTTCCCTGCAGCCCCCGTGCACTCTAGGGACCTGGGTTAGACCCCAGCATGCAACCTTGGCCTGCCTGGGACCAAGGGGACAGAGGCAGCTGGCCAGTGCCTCAGTTTCCCCTCCTGGGAAACTGCCCTCTCCAGGAGGGTGGGCCAGGGGTCCCTGTCATCTGGTTGTGTCTGTGTCCACCAGGCATCTTCTGGGCCGTGTCCCCGGACAGCATCTGGCAAACACCCCCAGGTGCCACGGGAAGTCCACCGCATTCTCCGGCCGGGCTTTCTCTGGTGCGAGCAAGACTCCACTGTTTGTTCTGAACTATCCAATGCACTGGAAATATGTTAGGGCTCAATTTCCTACCAAGAAATTATGGGTGGAAAGATTTCCTCATACCTCCATTTAAATCATTGTATTTTAAGTCATTGATTTCCTCTTTTAGATACTCACGTCTAGTTGTCTACCCTCAGACACAAAATTTTAAACTCATAACGTAGCATTGTATTGGAAAATTGTATTTCTGGTGAGAAAATATTTCCATATCAAACACGATGTATTTGAACACCTTCTTTTTTCTTTACCATTTATTCCATATTGTAGTCAATATATAACTCAAGGAAAATTTAAGAATTTGCCTCCTGGGAAAAACTACTGCCAAGATTAAATCAGGTAAGAGGCGGGTGAGTGGAATGCAGAGACTCCCGGCAGACACTCCTGACATGTTCTAGTTCCTACGGAGATGATCTGGAAGCTGCCGTGACAGGAGTGAATCTGAGCTGGACTTTGAGACATAAGAGCAGGCAGACAAGCATTTTGGCCAGTGGCACAGCGGAAACGCTGGACATACTGGGCAGAACTGAGAAATCCAACCTGGTGAGGAGATGGGTGGGTAGGAAACGTCCCTTCAATAACTGGGACATTATTGGGCAATTGGGAAGGTGCTCCCCAGACTCAGAGTGTTCCCCCAAAACAAGTCTACATGGCCTGCGCTGTACGGACACACAGTGCTGGTCTCCACAGCCTATAGGGGCCCGGCCTGCGCTGTACGGACACACAGTGCTGGTCTCCACAGCCTATAGGGGTCCCGGCCCTGTGCTGTCATGGACACACAGTGCTGGTCTCCAGAGCCTATAGGGGCCCGGGCCTGCTCTTTCACGGACACACAGTGCTGGTCTCCACAGCCTAGGGGCCCGGCCTGCACTGTCACGGACACACAGTGCTGGTCTCCACAGCCTATAGGGGCCTGGGTGCGCTGTCACGGACACGCAGTACTGGTCTCCACAGCCTATAGGGGCCCGGCCTGCGCTGTCACAGACACATAGTGCTGGTCTCTACAGCCTATAGGGGGCCGAGCCTGCGCTGTCACGACACACAGTGCTGGTCTCCACAGCCTATAGGGGCCCGGCCTGTGCTGTCACGGACACACAGTGCTGGTCTCCACAGCCTATAGAGGCCGGGCCTGTGCTGTGACAGACACACAGTGCTGGTCTCCACAGCCTATAGAGGCCGGGCCTGTGCTGTGACAGACACACAGTGCTGGTCTCCACAGCCTATAGGGCGGGCCTGTGCTGTGACAGACACACAGTGCTGGTCTCCACAGCCTATAGGGGCCTGGCCTGCACTGTCACGAACACACAGTGCTGGTCTCCACAGCCTATAGTGGCCCGGCCTGCGCTGTCACGGACACAGTGCTGGTCTCCACAGCCTATAGGGGGCCCGGCCTGCGCTGTCACGGACACACAGTGCTGGTCTCCACAGCTCACAGAGGGGACATGGTGGTGTCCTAGCATGTGAGTGAGTGCCGGAGACCGTGTCAAGGCTGTGAATCCCCGCGGGCAGTGAGGTTGGTAACGTCCATGGGGGGCAATTCCTATGCAGACGGCGGTTGACCTGGTACTCTCCTGAGACTCGGCCCACCTTACAGTCCTCTCTGAGCCCTCATGGCGACACTCGCGAGTGCGTTTGTGTGGGACTGACCCCCTGGGCTTGCTCAGTTCCATCGAATAACGTTTTCCCTGCACAGCAGTTTTTCCCTTCTGGCATCTCTTTTCCTTCATTAAACACGGTGATTCACAGATTTCTTCGAGTACAGTCGTCACAAGCATGCATTGTTCAACTCCAGTCCCACCACCAGACAGCCCCCACCGCCGCCAAAGCCCACTGCGACCCACCCACTCGCTATGCCACACCAGCTCCCAAAGCTGGTTGCAACCTCATTGATCATTGCAACACAAATCCGGGAAAGGTCCTGGCAAAAACCTGACCCTAACCTGGGTTGTTGTGTGAACCTGGCGTGCGGCCCCCTTCACGGCACGCCACAGGACGAGCTGTAGCTCTGGTGCCTCTGGTCCTTGTTGGCGGAGTTACTGATCCGTCCTGGTTCATGGTCGGTTGTGAAATGCCACTGCACGCTCGGAGTCACGCCCACTGGGTCCTTGGAGGTGGGGAATGAGCGGAGAGGCCTCAACCCCGCTCCAAGCCCCGGCGGTGCGCCCACAGCAACACATGGGTTGACGAAACTGTCCAGGAAGGAAACAGCCAGCACAGAGGCTTCAACGACGCTTTCCTGGAAACGTCCTTATATTAGGAGTTCTTTTATCATGTTTCTACTCCTGAAAGTGGGGGCTTCCTTTTTGGGGAGGGTACAGAGCCAGCCGTGTTCAGGGCTGACTCCTGGTGCAGTTGGGGACCCTATGCTGGGGATCGGGTGGGCTCAGCAGCAAGGCCAGGCCTCACCCCCGGCAAGGTGCTCCAGCACCCGCCTATGCGGTGAAGGAGAGCTGCAGAGGCCCCTGGCCCCCACCTCTCATGGCTCCAGCCAGTCTGCACAGGGCTCCACAGGTACCCCTGCCCACACACACCAGCAGGTGTTGGCATGCGGGCACGGTGGGCAGAGCGGCCGCTCGTCTCTGGCCCTGAGAGAGGCCCGTTTGCAAGCGGGCTTCCACATGCTCCCCGCAGTGATGTGGACAGTGCAGGCTGTGGCCATCAGACCAGGCCAGCTCTGCCCCCTGCTGCTCATCTCAGAGCTGCGTGTCCGGCTGTCCAGGGTGGCTGAGTCATCACAGACTCACGAGAGGGGCTGTGTCAGCTCTGCACGGGGCAGGGCTGAGGCGGGCAGAGAGGGAAGGGTCCCACGACGATGAGTCCTTGGGAAGAAATGGACCGACTAGCCCGAAGGCTCCAGGACCACCTTGTGGGCACAGGAACTAAGGAAGGCCTGATCAGACATTCCCTGGTGCCAGCCCAGACCCAGAGGAGGCCGGACCCCCCCCACCCCGAGAAGCTGTAGCAGGAGGACAGAGACTAGATATCACAGTTGGATTCTCAGGGAGCCGGAGTGACCGGGAGGCCCCAGTGGACATTCCCACCTTCAGAACCCAGAGACTGTTCTGAGGCTCATCTGCAGAACTCAGCAGATTGACTGAACAAAGTCAGCTCCAGGAAGTTGTTTCTGCCGTAGGTGTTGGGACACGGGTCAGGGCTTGGCTCTGTCCTTGCCCAGTGGCCTGTGCTCACCCTGCCCTGATGCCCCTCTGCACCCTAAAACTGGAGGTGGCTCGCCCCTGCTCCCCCCCTTACTCAGCTCAGAGAGCTTAGGGCTGGAAGGTGCTGGATCACGCAGACGAGGCAGGGAGCTGGTCTCTGCACCAGTTTATTGCTCACACCAGAAGCCCCCGAGGCCGGAGGGAGGCGGGGGCTGCAGACCCTGCCAGAACCTCGAGCTTCTCCTCTGCCTCCCCACGGCCTCCCACCTGCTGCCGGCGCCTTCCTACCAATTCAGATCTGGGCAACCTTGCTCCAGCCCAGTGTCCGCAGACTGCCTTGGGCTTGGTAATTCCCCCTCATCACGGCAGAGTTGAATTCAATTCTGTGAGAGCCTTGCTCAAGTCTCGGGGACTTTCATCCTGGCTCACCTTTGTCGAAGGCTCTGGAAAGCAGAAAACCTCAGCTCCCGTCTATGGAATAGAAGAGCGAGTTGGAGCTCCGGAACCCACAGGAAATGTGGCAAAGCTCTACCTTGAGGCCCTGGGACCCTGGGAGGTTGGACTCCATGTGCTTCTTCAAGTGATCACTGACTTTCATTGGTTTTATCAGATCAAATACAAAGGCGCCATCAGGAAAATGCACCCTGGAGGTTCGAGACGCTTAAGCCTCAGGGTTCCCTGCCCCCTTGCTCCTGGGCCTTGGCGAACCGCTGAGGTTGCTGGACAACAGTTCCTGAGGACACACATGCGTGTCTGCTGGTCTTAGGTCCTCGACGCCAGTAAGAGCAGCAGCGTGTGGGTTCCTTGCATGATCCGGGTTCCGCTGCTTCCCTGCAAACTGTTCACTCGCTCTGGTCCCTTTATAAACGCTGGGGTGGCCTTTCCCCTCTTTCCTTCTTCCTTTTAAGTCCATTTTTAGGAAATCTGACAAACCTTTGATTGTTTTGGGCCACACTTGGCAGTGCTCAGGGCTCACCCCGGGCAGGGTTCTGGGAGCCATACTGGATGCTGGGAACTGGACTCAGGTCAGCCGTGTATAAGGCAAGCGGCGCTGCCCACTGCGCGATCTCTCAGGCCCTCAGAACCGACAAGCTTGCTCCCAGTCAATTTGCTGATTTTTGCAGATTGGCTCCAGAGCAATCTCTGGTTCTACAGGAGGAAGGTGAGAACTGAACGGCCAATGCTGCACTGCCTGTCTGAGGGTCTCCCACCTGGCCCTGTGCCACGCCCTGTCACAACTCTCCCTCCATCAGGGCTGGCCAGGCTCAGGACCAGGCGAAGGGAGCCCCCATGGGGGTGTGGCGGTGGGCTGCAAACGGAGGGAGAGGCGACCCCTTGTTCTCCGGGCTCCTGTGAGAAGGGCCCCGGCTGCCTCCCCGCCTCAGCAGTGCATTACAGGGCGGCTCGCTCCAGGGCAGCACAAACATCCACAGCATCCGTCATGGTAATTTTCCCTCTCCCAAACTTTAAATTCATGCCTGAATGAGGAACATTTTGAGACGATTAGACGGAAGCTCAGGAACGCTCGCAGGCTGACACGGAGAAATATCACCGCCGCGGAAATGAGATTCAGTCTCTCGGCTGCATAAGAGTCCGCCAGGCGCCCGCTGGCCCCGAGCTAGAGATTAGCATGAGCGGCGCCTCCCAAGCGCCGGGAATCCATCGCCGAGGCTAATGGTGCTCGCGCTTCTCGGGGCAGAAACAGCCTCTCTGACAAGCAGCCGCTCTCGCTCCTCCTCGGGCGAGTCGGCGCCTCCTCTCAGATTTCTCATCTGGGAAGCCTTTGTGCGTGTTCCCTCCTCAGACACAACAACTGTCTCATAGCTGCAAGGCAGCCACGGCACAGGAGCGACACCGTAAAAGTTTGTGGGAAAAGGTGAAGAAGGGTCTGAACACCCTGCGTGGCCCCCGGAAGGGCAGGGAGGACGGTCAGGACAGGCCACCACTGCAGGCCTACATGGCCAGAGGGTGCAGAGCCACTTCATCCTCACACACCCGGCACCCGCCAACATGGCCATCACCACCATCACCATCACCATCACTATCACCATCACCATCACCATCACCATCACCACCACCATCATCACCATCACCATCATCATCACAACCATCACCACCACCATCATCACCATCACCATCACCACCACCATCATCACCATCACCACCATCACCATTACCACCATCATCACAACCACCACCATCATCACCATCATCACCATCACTATCACCATCACCACCACCACCATCATCAGCATCATTATCACCATCACCATCACTACCACCATCATCACCACCACCATCACCACCACCACTATCATCATCACCATCACCATAACCATCACCATCATCACCATCACCACCACCATCACCATCACCACCACCACCACCACCACTATCACCACCGCCATCACCACCACCACCATCACCACCATCACCACCATCACCATCATCACCATAACCATCACCATCACCATCATCACCATCACCACCACCATCACCATCATCACCACCACCACCACCACTACCACCATCACCACCGCCATCACCACCACCACCATCACCACCGCCATCACCACCACCATCACCACCATCACCATCACCATCATCACCATCACCATCACCATCATCACCATCACCATCACCATCACCATCACCATCATCACCACCATCATCACCATCACCACCACCATCACCACCACCATCACCATCGTCACCACCACCATCATCACCACCATCACCACCGCCATCACCACCATCATCATCACTAATTTCAGCACTGCTCTCATCATAGCCATAACCTTCCCTACTTCGTCCATCATGGTATCCACCGCCTCCATCATGCTCCTGATTCATAGGAATCTCAGTAAACACCTTTCACAAAAAGCATTCTGTGAGCTTATGGAAAAATAGCAGAAAACCCAAAGAAGTTAAGGGCTAAGCCATTTGTCCCAGAGTAGCAAGCCCTAATTAAATACATAGATCATGAATGTCCCCTAAGCATCTAGGAAGAGCGACGCGACATAGAATCTATTTGACAGAAGGCTCACTGCAGAATCAGTCAGCTGCAAGAGCTCAAGAGAAACTCAAACATGAAGCTAAAAGCCTCCCCTGGCATGCACGCACCCACGTCCACATCTGGTCAGCTCTGATGCAGGACAAAGGGAGGGAAGGTGCTGGCTAGCTGAGCACTGCCCCCACAGTTGAGTGGACAAGTCTGTTGGCTCCCAGCTGCCATCCGCGTGCTCAGGGCCTCCCCCACTATCTCCCCAGCGGCCAAGAGGCTGCGGCTCTGTGAAGGCCAGCGTACAGTCCCTTTCCCTCTCCCCAGCATCACTGCGCCGTGGGCTGCGTGGGGGACGCGGGTTGTTCCCTAAAGCGTGCAGAGGGTAGTGATAGGTTCACTGGCACGTCTTCTCAGCCGCACCCACGCCAGCTGTGTCCAGCGTGCTGTCCCGAGGGCTGCCTGGCACCTTCTTTTTGGTTTTATTATATATTTAATCTTAACATTTGCTTTTATAGAATGTGAGATCTGAATGAAGCCTGTTAACATAAATTCCATATGCTCTTTTAATCATTAGCAAGAAACCAATATATGCAATCTTAAACAATTCAGAACAAGGTAGGCTGCTGGCAATAAAATGTAATTGACCAAATGAAAAATGATGAAAATCATACACTGAATATTATATAGAGTATGTGAGAAGTTTGGTTTTATTTGGCTTTGGTATAAAGCTATGAAAGCAGGTTTTTAATATGAATCTCGAGTTGCTAGCAAGGATCGTGTGGCTTGATTGGATTGGAACTTTCCATATTTCTTTCCTGGAAGGGAAATAGTAAAAATCCAACCAGGCTGTGTTCAGCTCCATCTTCACCTCCTGAGACAATCCAAATGCTTCCGGGATCTCAGCAATATCAGGGGCTGGCTGGCATCTTTGGCACAGGTAAGCACCACCCTCCAGGGCTCCCTCCTTGCAGGGCACAGAACGTTCTGGCCCAGGACGCTGGTGCCAACCACACTTTCTAGCTGAGGCCACCAGCCCACGGACCCTGCTGGCTCGCGCGCCCTGTAGTGTAGGGTTTGGTCTCATTTCCTGGTCTGGGGCGTCCCTCACTGACTGGCCTCTTCCCTCGGATACAGCCTCATCATCACCACCTTCATCACCTGCTGTCCCATTAGGTGCTTCCTGCTCCAAGGACTCGGTTCACCTGCGAGGTCACTGGATATGCTGTTCAGCAGCCGGACAAGTGCTCACGACCAGTACTCGGCTACTGAGGACCAGACCCCACGCTCGCGTCTTTCTCCAAAGTGTGTGCAAGAAAAGTGGGTTTGGGGAAGCCCATATAGAGACTGTGCAAAGCTGAGGCTGCCAGACACGGAGAGAGTCCAGGCAGGTGCTAGCCCATGAGGCTGCAGTGTGAGGCCAGCGCTTGTCATTGGTCAGGAGTCCAGGCCATGGACCCTAAGAGATGTCCAGGCCATGGATGCTGAGAGACGTCCAGGCCATGGACCCTGAGAGCCGTCCAGGCCATGGACCCTGAGAGCCGTCCAGGCCATGGACCCTGAGGACATGCTTCTGTCTGCTGGATTCTTGCTTGTCACTGAGCTACATCAGCAAAGTGAACTGCATGCAAGCCACATAGAAGCTCAGAAGGAAAAAACATTCTGCTCTTTAGAACAGTTCTCAAACCAGAGCAGTTTCCTATTTGTATGAGACAACTCTGCCCTCTGCTGGCCGAGGGCGCATCTGCATACTGACGCACTCGCGCGCGCGCCACACACACACACACACACACACACACACACACATACACATACACACAGTAAAACACATTCACACTCAAACGACGCACTCTCACATTCAGACGTATGGCCACACACTCTACCACAGACACAGTCACACACAGACACATATAGACACACACTCACACTCATACACATAAGTGCTGACACATACACTATCAGGACAAAAGTTCTCTTCTACCTCTGAGGCCACCGGGGAACAGATGAAAACTCACGAGTCGGCGCAGTTGCAAAAAGGCTTTTAATAGTACAAAAAGCTCTACCACTGCAATCCAATACAATGAAAGAACTCTAGCTCTGGTCAGAACTTAGATCATGCAGGAGAGCCCAAGTCTCCCACCAAAGAGAGAGGTGAGACAAAAACACTTTTCAGGATTAATCACAAATAGAGATTTTTAGGGTTTTGGCAGGAATCCAAGAGCATAAAGAAACTCCAACACCTTGTGAAAGGAAACATGAGTAAAAACTTTTTTTGCAAATTGTTAAATTTGTGTGGTGAGCACAGAGTATTGAGCGTTGTAGCACAAGTTTACTGCATTCCAATATCTTATCCTGTGAACAGAATCATTATAAAAACTTTTTCATTGATTTAGCAAACTTTTGTAATGAGCACTGTGATCAGAGTCCAAAGCCTCAAACATCATAGAAGGAACCTGCAGCAGCCAAGTTCTTTTCCTGTCCATCTCTGAACAAAAGCATTAAAAATGTACCAGTTTGCAGATTTTCATATTGAGCACTAGGAGTTCACCCTTTTTTTCTCCTTTTTTTATTAAAATTTTTTTTTTATTTTTTACCTGTAAACAAAACATTAGAAAACTCATTAATTTCTAAAACCTTGACACTGAACATCATACATGGGAGTTCATTTCATTTTTCTTCGAACATTAGAAAACTTCATTAGTCATTTCTATACATAACATGTTTTATGTACATTTTCTATACATATACATGTCTACTTGCATGAGACAGGACATATGAAGATGTTACTGGCGCCGCTTGAGCAAATCGATGATGAACGGGAAGACAGTGATACAGTGATACATAAAAACCTTAGAAAATTCTTACATAAAATCACTTATCACTTGTCACTTGTCTTCCCGTTGTTCATCGATTTGCTCGAGTGGGCACCAGTAACGTCCATTCGTTGGGAAGAGGTCCATTATTGTTACTGTTTTTGGCATATCGAATGCACCATGGGTAGCTTGCCAGGCTCTGCCGTGGCTCTGGGTTCATCCCAGAGGGCCCATTCCTTTTCTATGTCAGACCATCAACCATCCAGGGCCCATGGGGCAGAGCCCTGGGTGTGGACAAGCCTGTCTCCTGTCTGCCACCTGCCGATGCAGCCGGGCACTGCAGCCACACCTGCAACACCTCCAGTGTTCTTTAGTGATCAAATGACAAGGTAAATTAGAAAACACAGAAAAAGGGCCAAAGAGATAGTATTGCGGGTAGGGAGCTTGCTTTGCATGCACCTGACTGAGGTTTGTTTGCTGGAATCTATTTAGTCCCTCAAACTCTGCTAGGAGTGATCCCTGAGTGAGGTAATCCCTGAGCACTGCCAGGTGCACAGCCTCCCAACTTAAAAAAAATAGAATTAAAATGAATTCATTTATAGTGAAAATAATTCTAAATGTAATATAAACAGGCCTGGGCATTTAGGGGCTTGGGTCTTGTGATGAGATGCTCCTCAGCCTAGTGGTGTGCCCTGTGCCTCCCATCACCCTGGGATCCTGATGGGCCACCCAGGCTCTGCCCGGCAGTGCTCAGGGCACTGTACTGTTCTGGGGATCAATCTCAGAGTCTTCTTCATGCAAGAAGAAGAAACTGACCCTTTGTGCTATCTCCTGAGCCCCTAAAGGAATATTTGTAAACGGTTACACTTCAGATCATTTCTGGTCGGTTTAACTACAGTTGATTCTTATTTTGGTTATATATATTTTGAAATGAAAACGTATTTATTAGTTCTACAAACCCTTTTTTAAATAAAACTATTTTATTATACCACCATTAGATATACAGTTACAGAAGTGGTTATGTTTGGGTTTCAGTCACACAGTCTACACACCCCTTTTTGTAGATCGCATATTTCCTACATCATCAATAATGTCTTTTATTAATACTGGAATTTGATTCATTTCTCTCCTTCATGGATGCCTTTGATTTATCAATCTTTTGTGTCATATTCTATTCCCTGTTAACATGAAAGATGGAGGAAGCCTGCAAATATTCTTCTTCCCGATCTATGGGGAAAGCGATCAGTTATTATCATCAGTGTGATGTCACCTTCCTAGATACCTTTATCAGGTCTAGGGAATATTCTCGTCTACTTTGCTGGATATTTGCTGTTTGTTTTTTATAATCAGGAATAGGTGCTTGTGTCACATGTTTTTTTTCTTTATCATTTAAGACCATTGTAGGTTTTATATTTAACTTTATTAATGTAACCTTATATATTAAAATTAATGAAATGATCCACCATTCTTTTGTCTGTTCACTAGTTTTCAGATTTAAGGATTCTCTGTTTCCTTTGGTTTGGGGCCACATTTGGCAGTGATCAGGGCTTGCTCCTGGCTCTGTGTGCTCAGAGGACCATGTGCGCTACCAGGGATTGCAAGCAAGTTCCCATTGGCATACGCCTCTCTAGCCCTGTATGTTGGAATTACTTCTAAATGTTGACTATAATATAAAATACTGAAATAAACAGTCAAGACACTACTTGGTGTAACCATGTCTTCATTTCACTGGGGTGATTTGTAGGAGTGCAGTGTAGCAACTGTAAACTCCAGTATTAAGTTGATGTTCAAATTTTTAAGAGACTTGAAGCTGTTTTTACACAGGCATGCCATTTGATATTCCTTCTAGAATATATATGTAGATATGTATGTATACACACACATATATATATACATATATTTATAAATATTTCACCTTTTCCTTATCTTCCAAATGCTTATACTCTTGTCTGTCTTTTCATCTAAAGCCGTAATATAGTAGAGATAATAGGAGAATGTGTTAGTTTCTTGTGGTTTTAATCTCCTTGTCTCTTTGCAATTAATGTTGAGTTCCGTTTGTCTGTGTCTTGATCTTGTTTTATTATTTGGGTAAAATATGTTCTGTTTCCTGATTTTTTTTTGGTTATTTTGTTTTCTAAATTAGTTTTACTCATCATATGTAAAATTGAGATTTTTTAAAATATATTGCCCTAATGCTTGTAATTATCATGTTTTTAAACTACTTTTTAATTAGTAATTTTATAAACTTGCTTTATTTTAAAATGCAAATAAGTCTTGTTTTATTTCTCCCTTTCTAAATTTTGGTCCCCTTGTAGAGGAATGGATGGTTCGAATCTCTTAGTTCAGTGTTCAGTCAAAATGATAGTAGTGGATACCATTATCCAGCAATTTTTGCTAAAATTTAGAGAATGTATGCCTTATTCAATTCTGAAACTTCTGTCTAGAATGCTATCTGTAAGATTCCATCACGAATGACTCCTTTTAATATCCCAGTAAATGAGAAGGTGCATGATGGATTTGTTTTCCTTTTGGGTGAATCAGATATAGATATGAATTATTATTTGTGATACTGCTATAGTCTTACATAAAAACCTTAGAAAATTCTTACAAAACGCCTTCTCCTTGAGGGTTATTCACGTGCTCTCACCTTTAAACACTTCATGACAGCAAGGAAACATTAAGACACCAATACAGGGCTGGAGCCATAGCCCAGTGGGTAGGGCATTTGCCTTGCACGGCCGGCCAATGCCTACCGGGTTCAATCCCCGGCATCCCATATGGTCCCCGAGCACCGCCAGGAGTAATTACCAAGTGCAGAGCCAGGAGAAACCCTTGAGCATTGCCGGGTGTGACCCAAAAAGCAAAAAGCAAAAAAAAGACACCAATACATTAAACAATTAGAAGATATATATATATGTATATATACATATATATGTATATACATATATATACATATATACTATATGTCTTCCGTTCATCATCGATTGGCTCGGCGGGCACCATAACATCTCCCTATGTCCTGTCTCAAGTAGAGCCCAAGGCTCTTGCTCCAGGGACATTAAGGGAGCCTCAAACCATTCCATCAGGTCATGGGAAGATGTCTAAAATTGTTACTGGTTTTGGCTATCAAATACGCACGGGTAGCTTGCCAGGCTCTGCAATATTTTATATGTATAAATATATATATACACATATATATGTGTGTATATATATATTTATGGTACCTTCTTTTGGAGGGTTATTTAGGTGATTTTACCTTTGAACTCACTCCAAGGCAGTTCTCTTCTTTTTTCTTTTTTGAAGAAAGAAAGGGGGTTATCTCCAGCTAAAGTATCAACAGACTGTAATGCAATGCAAGGTTATTTTTATTAAAGATGAACCAAGATCTCACAGACATGAACAGATGAACCAAGAGACTCACAGACATGGGGCAGAGCTGCTACTGGCTCTCCCTGTGCCCAGCCAATCACAAGGCGCCAGGAGGGATGGCGGGGTTCTGGCTCTTTATGTTCCTGGAGCAAGCAGGTGCCCTTGGGCTCTAATAGCATGAGACAGGACATATGGAGATGTTACTGGTGCCCGCTCTAGCCAATCGATGATGAACGGGAAGACAGTGACAGTGATACCAAGATCAACAGGCTGCAAATCAAATTATTGTTATTAAAGAAGGACCATGTTCAACAGGCTGCAAAGCAAGATTATCTTTATTAAAGAATGAACCAATCGGGAGGTTTGAACAGCAGTAGGCAATTTAAAATTAAGACTTTATATTGAAAGAAATTAGGTGTTTTTAGACCTGTATTGAAAGAAATTAGGTGTTTTTAGACCTGTATTGAAAGAAATTAGGTGTTTTTAGACCTGAATTGAAAGAAATTAGGTGTTTTTAGACCTGCTACCCATTTATAATTAATTTTTACTTAGATAGGTGAATTGACTGGTCTTTGAGTCTGCATCAGTGTTTTCCAGCAGCTCTCTTTGAAATAAATTTAAGAAATTTAAGGTGAATGATGTTAAAGATACCTGTCTTTTGTTGCTTCAATAACCGAATTTTGAAAGTTTTTTTTGAGCACGTTTAACAATTCGTCATTAGCCATAACATTTACCATAAATCATTCGCTAAAACTATCCATTTGCCAGAAGTCTTTTGCTATAAATATCCAATCACGTAACTTAATTGTCTGCACATCCCCAGCCACGTGGGACGGAGCACAGACGAATAAAAAACGAACAATTTAGTCCGGTTTGTCTCTATGGAAAGCTCTGGTTGCACATGAAGGCGGCAGGCAACTGCACATTGAGCCTAAAGCTCTTTCCCAGCTGAATTAAATAAAGATGTCACCAAGAAATGTGCCCTTTCATTTCCTTAAACCAAAGGTCTGGGAAAACCTCTACTTTAAACTTAACAACTTGCTCTCCAGAACTTGCACTCAGCTCCCATTGGGAGAGGTGCAGTTTTATCACAAAAAATCACAAGAGTTAGCACCAGAAAAGGCCAAAACAAAGAGTGGTCATGAGGAATGTTGCGAAGCTCCCAGAGCTTTGCTCTTTGATCATTATTAAATTGAGAACAGGAGGAACAACAAGCCTTTTGGGGCCTGGACAGGCTCGGGGAATTAATCTGTTCCTCCCTTCGTCCTCATCAGAGTTTGAAAGAATTTTAGGGAAGCCCTCAAATTGAGCAATCTCCATCAGAGGGGCATCTCTGCCTTCTGGGGGTATCAACTCTGGGCAGATTTTCAGTTTGAGAGTCTGCCTCCTCTGGATGCTTCTTTTTCTTCCTCTAGGTTATCATCAGCTTTAAAATCTGTTTGCTAGATTTAATTTCATGACTCTCTGAAAGACAAGCAGGAGTTACAAAAGCCACGACTTCTGCTAGCACCTGAAGAAACAAGTGAAGCCAGAACAAAGAAAAAACTTTAACTCACGGTTCAAGTTCTGCTTCTAGCTTCAGGAAAAGTTCATTAGAAACTTGGTGGGATCTCCAGATGTGGGGATGCCCACCCAGGGACACCAGATGTCAGGGATGCCGCTGGGGTCCCCCGACAGCATCAGGACAGAACAGAAGTTCTCTTCTACCTCCGAGGCCGCCGGGAACGGATGAAAACTCCATGAGTTCCGTGCAGTTCCAAAAAAGGCTTTTAATAGTACAAAAACTCTTCCACAACAATCCAATATAATGAAAGAACTCTAGCTCTGGTCCGATCTTAGACCATACAAAAGAGCATAAGTCTCTCACCAAAGAGAGGATCTCACCCGAGAGGAGTCCTACCCAGAAGGAGCAAAAAGGGGAAGGGGCCTCAAGTCAGTCCCCTTATATATACCAAAGTAATCCAGGGAGGGTCGTATCAGCAAAGAACCTTAAACAGAGTGTAATGCCACACCCTATTGCAGGTATAAACAAAGGTTACACCAAGGACTAATCCCTTCTACCGAGATTATCTCTTATGTAAAACATTGGAGAGAGAGAGAGAGAGCGCTGGTATAAAAGCAATACATCTTCATTTCATGAGCTTCATGTAAGCTTCATGTAATCTAGATGGTAGCCACAAGGTCCTTCTTATTTATTATCTGCACCAGGGTGATTCTGAGTATCTTGTTCTCCATATACTGAAAGGGTCAAATTCGCCTGCTTGAGAGCAAACTAGTATGATCCTTTCTATAATCTTCCTATAGTCTCAAAGTAGCCAGGGTGGTAGTCTCCTGGTAAATTCTAGCTGTCCCACGCTGGGTGCAGTGGGTATAAAGAGGAGCTGTGTCGAGTCAAGAAAACATAGAAGTCTTAGAGATGTATAATAACTCAGAAGTTATTCAGAGTTAAGGTGACTTCTGTAACTGCCACACCCAACTAGCAGTGTTTACATAGAAGAGAGACCTCATTAGACGAGATCGGGCGCGTTCAGGGTGGTATGGCCATAGACAGAGACCTCATTAAAATGATCACTTGATCACTTGAATCCCGTTATTCATCGATTTGCTCGAGCGGGTGCCAGTAACATTTCCATTGGACCCTATCACGTGCCAATGTAGCCCAATGGCATCTGGTTGATTCAGGAATACGAAGAGCCTCAAAACATTCCTTCAGTGTCTTGACAAGGAAGTCTGACCATCTTGTAGGTGGGAGGTCACGTGATCTTTTGACATTCAGTGGGATCCAGTCGGTAATGGCTCTAGTCCAGCGGTTGTCTCCAAATCGCATTACATGTCCAGCCCATCTGATTTTCGATGCCTTGGCAAATGAGACAGCGTCCCTGATTCTGGAATAGCGACGGAGGTCAGAACTCCGGTTCCTTCTCTCACTTGAGTGAGGCGTGATATTCCAAGCATAGCTCTTTCGATTCCTCTCTGGGAGACCCGAATAGCATTCTCATCCTGCTTTCCGTAGGGGCCCAGGTCTCTGAGGCGTATGCTAATGCAGGGAGAATGGTGGAGTCAAAGAGATGTGCCCAGAGCCAGAGGTTCTTTGTCCTTTTAGCTATTTCTTCCATGCCTTTGAAGGCATTCCATGCTGCTCTCTTTCTCCTGTGCAGCTCAGGTTTTAGGTCGTTTATCATGTTGTCTTCTCGACCTAGGTAAACATAACTGCTGCATTCAGAGATGTTTGTTCCATTGAGAGTGAATGGGGCCTCTGGAACTAGTTCATTCTTCATGAACATTGTTTTCTTTAGATTCAGCTGTAGACCTATCTTTCCACATTCTCAGTCGAAGTCAGCCAGCATTTGTGCTGCTTGGCTAATGTTTGCTGTTATTAGAAGGATGTCATCAGCGAGCGGAGGTGGTGTAGTTGCCGGCCATCTATCTTAACTCCCATTCCTTCCCATTCTAATTGTCGCATGATGTTCTCGAGGGTGGCACTGAAGAGTTTTGGTGAAATGGTATCACCCTGTCGAACCCCTCTTTTCACATCAATGATCACTTCTTTGTAGAATGGTGAGATCCTGGTGGTGAATCCGTAATACAGTTCACGAAGGATCTTGATGTATTGGGTTTGAACACCCTGTTTGGCTAGGGCTTCGATGACTGCTTCAGTCTCCACAGAATCAAAGGCTTTCTGTAAATCAATGAACGTGAGACAGCGGCATCTTGTACTCCCTACAAACCTCAATGAGCTTGGTTACTGTGTGGATATGGTCGGTTGTGCTGAATCCTTTCCGAAAGCCTGCTTGCTCACATGGTTGTCCTTCATCTAGTGTTCTGCTAATCCTGTTCAGGGTGACTCCTGTAAGCAGTTTGTAGATGACGGACAACAGGCAGATGGGGCGATAGTTGCCGATGTCGTGAATGTCTCCCTTCTTGAACAGTAGAACTGTCCTGCTGGTTTTCCATTGGGAGGGCACCTTGCATTCGGACAGGTAGCGTGTGAAGAGCCGAGCTAGTGTATTGATGAGTACCCGACGGCAGATTCTTCCAGATGTTCGGGTCTGACTTTGTCTGGGCCTGGTGCTGTTCCTTTCTTTACCGACTAGATGGCATGTTGGATTTCAGAAGGGAGAACGTTGGGAATGACATATCCATCCTGTGGAATTTGGTATGTGGGCAGGTGGATGTGGCTATGAAAGCGATTTGAGTAGAAGTCCTGGATAATCTTCTCCATTGCCTTTCTGGAAGATGTGATAGATCCATCAGGGTGTCGGAGGGCAGTCATCTTGGTCTTATAGTTGGCGAAGGACAGGCGGGCAGTGCGAATGCTCTTCCCGGCTTCTGCTGCATCTTCCAGAATTTCTGCTCTTCTGTCTTTGAGGTCTTCTTTTATCGCTTTTCTGCACCGTTTAGCAAGCTTGGACGTTAGCATTGAGCATTTGACGTTAGCCTCCTGAGGCTCGCGCCTTTGCCACGTTGGCGAATGAGCTCAAGAGATTCTGAAGACAAGCGTCCTTTTGTGTCTTTCTCTCTCTCGGCATTCT
The DNA here is from genome assembly GCA_021461705.1 of Cryptotis parvus. NCBI lineage: Eukaryota > Metazoa > Chordata > Mammalia > Eulipotyphla > Soricidae > Cryptotis > Cryptotis parvus. The sequence goes on along the minus strand of JAJIBD010024236.1, from coordinate 9,202 downwards.
TCGCACAATCATGGAGGTGCTGAACCAGTCGGTTGTATTCTTCATCGATGTCGCCAATGATGGTATCTTCCCATGTTGCTGCAATGGTGCCAAAAGAGTTCCCAGTTGGTGGTCTTTCTGGGAGTTCTCTTCTTAAACTTTGCAGCCTTTTCTCCCCGCTTGGGGGAAGTAGAATTTTGCACCGAAGGAGACGGTGGTCCGATCCTGTTTGGAATTTGGGGACGACAGCTACATCGGTCAGACAAAACCATCTATTGAAGATGATGTGGTCAATTTCATTGTGGAACTGTCCGCCAGGAGATTCCCATGTCCAACGTTTCGCTTCAGCTTTCTGGAACAGTGAGTTCCCATGAATGGTCTTGGTGGACATGATGAACTCAGATAGTCTCTCACCCTGTTCGTTCCATTCTAGGCCATGGGTCCCGATGTGGAGTTCTTCAGCTGATCTTCTTGGTCCTATCTTGGCATTAAAATCACCGACTATGATCTTATAGAAGGTGTGATCTTTTCTATAGAATTCCTTCAATTCCATGTAGAATTTCTCAATTTCATCTTCTTTGTATGTGGATGTTGGTGCGTAGACAATGAAGATAGAAATTGCTGGCAGTGGGCCACATCTCTTCAAGTGTAATCGTCCTATTCAGTTTGTTAGGCATTCAAATGAATCAATGTTTATGGCCATGTTCGTGTTGACAAGGACACCAACACCACCGACGCCTCTTTTGTCGCATGTTCCAAGGAACAATTCTTCTCCCTTGTCAAATACAGCATGATGCAACTGACGCCTCCTCGTCTCATTCAGAGTCATCCTGAACAGGATTGGCAGAACACAAGATGAAGGACAACCATGTGAGCAAGCTGGCTTCCGGAAAGGATTCAGCACAATCGACCATATCCACACAGTAACCAAGCTCATCGAGGTTTGTAGGGGAGTACAAGATGCCACTCTGTCTCACGTTCATTAATTTACAGAAAGCCTTTGATTCTGTGGAGACTGAAGCAGTTATCGAAGCCCTAGCCAAACAGGGGTGTTCAAACCCAATACATCAAGATCCTTCGTGAACTGTAGTACGGATTCACCACCAGGATCTCACCATTCTACAAAGAAGTGATCATTGATGTGAAAAGAGGGGTTCAACAGGGTGATACCATTTCACCAAAACTCTTCAGCGCCACCCTCGAGAACATCATGCGACAATTAGAATGGGAAGGAATGGGAGAGAATATAGATGGCCAGCAACTACACCACCTCCGCTCGCTGATGACATCGTTCTAATAACAGCAAACATTAGCCAAGCGGCACAAATGCTGGCTGACTTCGACTGAGAATGTGGAAAGATAGGTCTACAGCTGAATCTAAAGAAAACAATGTTCATGAAGAATGAACTAGTTCCAGAGGCCCCATTCACTCTCAATGGAACAAACATCTCTGAATGCAGCAGTTATGTGTACCTAGGTGGAGAAACAACATGATGAACGACCTAAAACCTGAGCTGCGCAGGAGGAAGAGAGCGGCATGGAATGCCTTCAAAGGCATGGAAGAAATAGCTAAAAGGACAAAGAACCTCCGGCTCCGGGCACATCTCTTTGACTCCACCGTTCTCCCTGCATTAGCATACGCCTCAGAGACCTGGGCCCTACGAAAGCAGGATGAGAATGCTATTCGGGTCTCCCAGAGAGGAATCGAAAGAGCTATGCTTGGAATATCACGCCTCACTCAAGTGAGAGAAGGAATCGGAGTTCTGACCTCTGTCGCTATTCCAGAATCAGGGACGCTGTCTCGTTTGCCAAGGCATCGAAAATCAGATGGGCTGGACATGTAATGCGATTTGGAGACAACCGCTGGACTAGAGCCGTTACCGACTGGATCCCACTGGATGTCAAAAGATCACGTGGCCTCCCACCTACAAGATGGTCAGACTTCCTTGTCAAGACACTGAAGGAATGGTTTGAGGCTCCTCCTATTCCTGAATCAACCAGATGCCATTGGGCTACATTGGCACGTGATAGGGTCCAATGGAAATGTTACTGGAGCCCATTCGAGCAAATCGATGAATAACGGGATTCAAGTGATCAAGTGATCAAGTGCTTTTTTTTTTGGGTCACATCCGGTAATGCTCAGGGGGTTTCTCCTGGCTCTGCACTCAGGAATTACTCCTGGTGGTGCTCGGGGACCATATGGGATGCCGGGATCGAACCTTGCGGCATGGGCCAGCCGCGTGCAAGGCAAAAGCCCTACCTGCTGGGCTATCACTCTGGCCCTCTTTTTTAAATTAATATTTTATTATACCCCCGTGAGATATACAATTACAACGTTGTTCATGTTTGGAGGTTTCGGTCACATAGTGTTCCAGCACCCCGCCTTCCACCAGTGCCCATTTTCCACCACCCATGTCCCCAGTTCCCTCCCCCTCCCATAGCCTGCCTCCATGGCAGGTTCTTTATCTCTTTTCTCTCTCCCTCTCTCTCTTTTCCTTCTCTTACATATTGTGGGGTTGCAATACATACACTTAGAGGTCATCATGTGCATTTTTTGCCTGTATTTAATGCTCAGTTCTACATTTCTGTGCGTGATTAACTTCTATTTTCAGTGCATCATGGCCTAAAAGACTAGTTGAAATGATCTCTATCTTCTTGATCTTATTGAAGTATGTTTTGTGTCCCAGAATGTGGTCTATCTTGGAGAATGTCCCATGTGCACTAGAGAAAAAGTGAATTCCGTTTTTTTGGGATGAAGAGTTCTACATATATCCACTAGTTGTCTCTCTTCCATTTGTTCCTTCAGAGCCAGTATTTCTTTGCTGAGTTTCAGTCTCATTAATCTATGAAGAGGTAACGAGCAGTGTTGAAGTCTCCAACTACAATTGTGTTACTGTCAATATCTTCCTTGAAGTCCATTAATAGTTGTTTTAAGTATTTTTCTCATCCCTCATTGGGTGGGTATATGTTTAGGAGTGTAATTTCTTCCGCATATATATTACTTATATCACTTGTCTTCCCATTGTTCATCTATTGCTCAAGCAGGAACCAGTAACATATATTAGTTCATCAGTAAATCCAGTTCATCAGTAAATGTGGTTCATCAGTAAATGCATGAACTGAGAAGCTACCTACTATGGAGAATATCCCACCTGCGCGGCAGAGCCTGGCAAGCTACCCATGTTGTATCTCATATGACAAAACAGTAACAAGTATAGACCTCATTCCCATGACCTGAACAAATGGTTTGAGGCTCTTCGTGTTCCTGGGGCAAGCAGAGGCCCTTGGGCCACACTAGCATGCAACATCCAATCGTAGTGGTGGGGATCTCGCGTTGATTCCCCGTGTTGCTGTGGATAGTCTGAAAGCCTCCTCCCGAATGTGTTTAACTGTGGTTCAGCAGGGCCTTTGTTTTCGATGTTGCCTGCACTGACTGGAAAGTGAGCAGGAAATTCTTGTATGTCAATAATGAGATGTGGAATGGTGAAGAAATGCATGACTGCAGAGTGAAGTGGGCAGCCTCGGTCTTCTCCGCCTGATCTCAATGTTACCGGAGAAGTGTTCTGGCCTGAGTGAAGGTCGGAGCCCCACCCAGGTTTGCATTAGCATCTCTTAAGCCACTGGAAGCAGGCGTGGCCCCCTGAGGACTTTGTTTTTTTTTTATTTTTTTTAAATTTATTTTATTTATTTATTTATTTATTTTTTAAATTTTTTTATTATACCACCGTGAAACATACAATTACAAAGGTGTTCATAATTGGTTCTTGGTAATACAGTATTCCAGCACCCATCCCCTCCACCAGTGCCCCATTTCCACCACCAATGTACCCCTCCCCTCCCCGCCCCAGGCCGCCTTAATAGCAGGTAGCCCAGTTTCCTCTCTTTCTCTCTCTATCTCTCTCTCTGTCTCTGCATCTCTCTCCCTCTTATTTTACACATTGTGGCTAGCCCTGCAGATATTTAGAGTTTATCACTTAAGTCTCTTTGTGTATATTCAGTGGTGAGTTTTAATTTGCCATTACCATTTCCCATATTTATTAAAACACTGGTATCTATATCCTATTAATGAATGCAGTCATTCTATATCTGTCCTTTTCCTTCTGACTAATTTCACTCAGCATGATAAACTCCATGTCCATCCATTTGCAGGTAAATTTCATAATTTCATCCTTTCTGACAGCCGCATAGTATTCCATAGTGTAGATGAACCACAGTTTCTTTAGCCAGTCCTCTGTTCTCGGGCATTTAGGTTGTTTCCAGATTCTAGCTATAGTGAATAGCGCAGAGATGAATAAAGAAGTACAGATAGTGTTTCTGCTATGTGTTTTTCGGTCTCTAGGGTATATTCCCAGGAGTGCTATTGCTGGATCAAATGGGAGCTCAATATCTAGCTTTCGGAGGAATGCCCATATTGTTTTCCAAAAAGGGCTGGACCAGTCGGCACTCCCACCAGCAGTGGATGAGAGTCCCTTTTTTCCCCACATCCACGCCAGCACCGGTTGTTCTTGCTGTTTTGGATGTGTGCCAGTCTCTGTGGGGTGAGATGGTACCTCATTGTTGTTTTGATTTGCATCTCCCTGATGATTAAAGATGAAGAGCACTTTTTCATATGCCTTTTTGGCCATTCGAATTTCTTCTTTTTTGGAAGCTTCTGTTCATTTCTTCTCCCCATTTTTTGATGGGGTTGGCTGTTTTCTTCTTGTGGAGTGCTACCAGTGCCTGATATATCCTGGATATTAACCCCTTGTCAGATGGGTATTGGGTGAATATCCTTTCCCACTCTGTGGATTGTCTTTGTATCTTGGTCACCGTTTCTTTTGAGGTGCAGAAGCTTTTCAATTTTATATAATCCCATTTGTTTATCATTGCTTCCATTTGCTTGGTCAGTGGTGTGTCGTCTTTAAAGATACTTTTAGTTTCGATGTCGTAGAGCGTTTCTCCTATGTTTTCTTCGATGTACCTTATAGATTCATGTCTGATATCGAGATCTAGAATCCATTTTGATCTGACTTTTGTGCATGGCGTTAGAAGGAGGTCTAAGTTCATTGTTTTACATGAAGCTGCCCAGTTTTCCCAGCACCATTTGTTGAAGAGGCTTTCTTTGTTCCACTTAATATTTTTTTGCTCCTTTATCGAAGATTAAGTGGTTGTATATTTGTGGAGTGCGTTTCAGGATACTCAGTTCTATTCCATAGGTCTACGGGTCTGTCTCTATACCAATACCACACTGTCTTAATTACAACTGCTCTGTAGTAGAGTTTGAGGTTGGGGAAAGTGATACCTCCCATCTTCTTTTTCCCAAGGATTGCTTTAGCTATTCGTGGGGGTTTTATTATTCCATACAAATTTCAGGAGTGTTTGTTCAATTTCTTTGAAGAACATCATGGGTATCTTTATAGGGACCGCATTGAATCTGTATAAAGCTCTAGGGAGTATTACCATTTTGATAATGTTAATCCTTCCAATCCATGAGCAGGGAATGTGTCTCCATTTCCTCAGGTCTTCTTTTTATTTCCTGAAGTAACGTTTTGTAGTTTTCTTTGTAGAGATCCTTTACATTCTTTGTCAAACTGATTCCTAGGTATTTGATTTTCTGCGGTGCAATTGTGAATGGGATAGTTTCTTTAATGTCCCTTTCTTCTCTTTCGCTGTTTGCATATAGGAAGGCCATTGACTTTTGGGTATTGATTTTGTACCCTGCTACTCTACTATAAGAATGTATTATTTCTAGGAGCCTCTTGGTAGAGAGTTTTGGGTTTTCCAGGTATAATATCATGTCATCTGCAAATAGTGATAACTTGGCTTCTTCCCTTCCTATCTGGATGCCCTTAATGTCTTTTTTCTTCCCTGATTGCTATGGCAAGTATTTCCAGTACTATATTGAATAGAAGTGGTGAGAGTGGGCAGCCTTGTCTTGTCCCTGATCTTAAGGGAAGGCTTTCAGTTTTTCCCCATTGAGAATGATGCTCGCTGTGGGCTTGTAGTAGATGGCCTGGATTATCTTGAGGAAGGTTCCTTCAATCCCCATTTTACGGAGAGCTTTTATCATGAACGGGTGTTGAATCTTGTCAAATGCCTTCTCTGCATCTATTGATATGATCATATGGTTTTTATTTTTCTTTTTGTTGATATGATGTATTATGTTGATTGACTTGCGGATGTTGAACCATCCTTGCATTCCCGGGATGAATCCCACTTGGTCATGGTGTACAATCTTTTTGATGACTCTTTGGATTCTATTTGCTAGTATTTTGTTGAAGATCTTAGCATCTGTATTCATCAGGGAGATTGGTCTGTAGTTTTCCTTTTTTGTGACATCTTTGTCTTTTTGGGTATCAGGGTGATATGTGCCTCGTAAAAGCTATTTGGGGAGTATTTCTGTTTCTTCAATTTGCCGGAAGAGCTTAAAAAAGAATTGAGAGTAGGTCCTCTTTAAAGGTTTTGTAGAATTCACTGGTGAATCCATCTGGGCCTGGGCTTTTGTGTTTGGGGAGACTTTTGATTACCGATTCTATTTCCTCGATGGAGATAGGTTTGTTGAGGTATTCCAAATCTTCTTGTTGCAGACTTGGGAAGCTATAGGAATTCAGGAATTTGTCCATTTCTTCTAGGTTCTCTTGTTTCGGTGGCATACAGGCTCTCATAGTAATCTCTGATGATCTTTTGAATTTCTGTGTTTTCAGTTGTGATGTCTCCGTTTTCATTTCTGATTCTATTTATTTGGGTTCTCTCTTTTCCTTTTCTTACAAGTCTTGCAAGTGGTTTGTCAATCTTGTTTATTTTTTTCAAAGAACCAGCTTTTGGTTTCGTTGATCTTCTGGATTGTTTTTTTGACATTCCATCTCATTGATTTCTGCTCTAAGTTTTATTATTTCTTTCTTTCTGCTTGGGTTGGGCTCCTTTTTGTTGATCACTCTCTCTAAGATCTTAAGTTGTGAAGTCAGACTGTTTATGATGGCCTTTTCTTCTTTTCTGATGAATGCCTGAAGAGCTATGAACTTGCCTCTTAACACTGCTTTTTGCTGTATCCCACAAGTTCTGGTAATTCGTGTCTTCAGTCTCATTTGTTTCAAGGAATCTTTGGATTTCCTCTTTGATTTCTTTATGACTTGCTGGTTGTTCAGCAGTGAGCTGTTTAGTTTCCAGGTACTTGGTATTGGTCTCCGTTTTTGTGTACAATTAACTTCTATTTTCAGTGCATCATGGTCTGAAAAAATAGTTGGCACAATTTCTATCTTCTTGATTTTATGGAGGTATGATTTATGGCTCAGCATGTGATCTATTTTGGAGTATGTTCCATGTGCACTGGAGAAGAAAGTGTATTCAGCTTTTTTGGGGATGAAATGTCCTGTATATGTCTACCAGCCCTCTTTCTTCCATCTCCTCTTTTAGGGCCAGTATTTCCTTGGTAAGTTTCAATCTTGTTGATCTATCCAGGGTTGATAGAGCAGTGTTGAAGTCTCCAACTACAATTGTGTTGCTGTCAATGTCTTCTTTGAAGTCTATTAGTAGTTGTTTTAGGTATTTTGCTGGCCCCACATTGGGTGCATATATGTTTAATAGCGTGATTTCTTCCTGATATATGCATCCCTTGACTATTAACAAGTGACCTTCACTGTCCCTTCTGACCTTCTTCAGCCTGAAGTCTATGTTGTCAGATACCAGTATGGCTACCCCAGCCTTTTTGGATGGGTTGTTTGAGTGAAGGATTGTTTTCCAGCCTTTTATTTTGAGCCTGTCTTTGCTCCGATTGTTCAGGTGTGTTTCTTGAAGGCAGCAGAATGTCGGATTCAATTTTTTGATCCATTTTGCCACTCTGTGTCTCTTAACTGATGCATTTAGACCATTGACATTGAGAGATTATTGTCATGGGATTTTTGTGCCATCTTTCTGTAGGTTGGTTGTTCTTCTGGGTTATGTCTCGTCTTATAGTAGATCATTCAGTCCTTTTAAGGTTGGTTTTGATTTTACAAAGTTCCTAAGCTGTTGTTTATCCAAGAAGTTGTATATCTGTCCTTCAAATCTGAGTGAGAGTTTAGCTGGATAAAGAATTCTTGCTGAGGCGTTCATTTCATTAAGTTTTTTTACTATATCCCACCACGGCCTTCGGGCTTGGAGGGTGTCTTCTGAGAAGTCTGCTGAAAGTCGAATGGATGCTCCTTTGTATACAATTTCCTTCTTTTGATCTTGCTGCCTGAAGAATTCTGTCTCTGTCTATGGCATCCATTACTTTGACTAGGATGTGTCTTGGGGTCTTTCTATTGGGGTCTCTTCTTGCTGGTATGCGTCGGGCTTCTTGGATCTGGATGCCTTCATCCTTTAACTCGGGGCACTTTTCAGCCAGGATGTTTTTTAACTGTTTTAATTTCCTTGGGGTTACTTTCCTGTCCCTCTGGGACTCTGATAATTCTTATGTTGTTCTGCCTGGCTTCATCCCATTGTTCTCTGTTCCGTTGCTGATCCATTTTCCGATCTTTTTCCATCTTATGTAGTTCTCTGAGTGCTTTCTGCAGCTCATCTTCAGTCTCACTGATTCTCTCTTCCGCTGCTGTCATCCTACTGTTGAGAGCCCCGATTGTGTTTTCTATTTCATCTACTGAGTTTTTAAGTGACAATATTTCTCTTTGCATGGCTCTCATTTCTGCTCTCATTTCCTCCCGTAGTTTATTGACTGCCCTTTCAACTGCTTCATTTATGTTCTCCTGTATTTTATTGGACATCTGCTCAATTTTTTTGTTGAGCTCCTTAAACATCCTACCAATTTCTTCTCTAATTTCATTGTCAGAGTGATCATGCACATCTGTATTCTTTTTGATTCTTCATGGTCAATTCCTTCATCTGTTCTTCGAGCTGGGGATCTGCGTTGTTTTCCCATGGTGTTTGCGGTGTTCAGGGATAAATTCCTCTAGTGTACTGTTTCTTTTTCTTGAGGGTATTACCTACCCTTGGTGTTGAATTTCCTAGTTTTAGTAATAATAAGCGGCCGTGTAAGCGGCCCACCTGCCCAACACAGCGCACCCAGAGACTCTACCTGAGATGCAGGCAGGCCGGGGTGAGAGTTCAAAATGACGGTTTACTTCGGTTCCGCTCAGACTTCTGGGGGTTGTAGTTCCACCTTCTGCCGAGACCTGGGGCTCTACCACAGCCCCAGGCGCCCGGCCAGCCACGCACCCCAGAGACTCTACCTGAGATGCAGGCAGGCCGGGGTGAGAGTTCAAAATCC